>CAUYRT010048465.1:0-37351 GCA_963574885.1 Lepilemur ruficaudatus
ACAGAGTAGGTTTTTGAATGTAACAAGATAAGTCAACTTGAGTGGTAATATATTTTGGGAAATCAGCTCACTACAAATTGTGACTGTAAACATTGTACTGTAAATGCTTTGTAGTTTTCCCCCAATAAAAAAAAAATAATAATTGGAAGAGGATCCTAGGAAGTTGGATCTTGGTCAATGCAGAGCTGAAAGGACTATGGGAAACAATGGTACGGCTTGCCTAGAGCTGGCCTGTCCTGGTATTTTTACCTAAAAGGGCATGAGTTCTTGTCTTAGTTTTCTTCTATTAATTGAATTATAGGAAAAAAAATGTAAGGGATGAAAATATTTCACTACTTCTCTGTGAAATAAATAGTATATTTCTATCAGAACACTTTAGTAATTATTTTATTTTTGTTTTCCCCCAAAATGCAAAATTAAATAAGAGCAAAAATCATGCTGGCTTCAGTGATTGCTAATGCACAGGTCTTAGAACAGTGCTTATATAGGTGGCCCTCAATTAACTGTTTGTTGAACAAAGGAATAAAAATCTACTTCTATTTACTGATATTATTCATTTGTAAAAAAAAAAAAAAAGAAATTTAACCTTCTCTTCTCTGGGGCTCATATCTTTGTTTTGAAAATAAGGGTGCTAGACTTCACATTCCCTGAGATCCATGCTATTTTCCCCCACCCCAGGCTAACATGCGTTTTGAAGCCATGAATTTTTCTGTTTCTAATCTTGTTTTTTATTTTGACATCTATTATTATACACTGACTTCTATCTAACTTCTAGCTGCTGTACTAGTAATTATAATTCCGCCCAACAGTGGGGCTGAGGACCAAGCTGAGTGGACAGTGGGAAGCATAATTTAATATAGATGCTTCCCTTAAAATTGTAAGTCTGTATATTATAGAAAAAGCAGCTCTAAACCTGCTCTAAAGTTAGCATTACACAAGTCAATGACATACCCATGATTTTCAGTGGACAATCTCCATATGCCAGAAGGAGAAATGATATATTTCCTAAGGTAGAAGCACATTCAAATTTAATTTATGTCAAGGAGAACCCTGTCCTTTAAGATATAGGTGTGTAGAAGGGTTAGCAAGGAATCAGTGAAATTTGAATTTGAGAGAGCTTTTTAAAGAAGTATTAAATATTTCAGCTGTCTCCTCATTTCACCTCTGCCTTCCCTAACCCTGCCAAAGAGATCTTTGCCCTTCCTGAGTTCACATCAATCCATGACTCTGCCTGCTGCCTGCTAGCTATTTGCTGTCATAACAAATAGCTAGCGTGGTGGACGTGGTTCACCCAAAGGGAGCTGTAATAGCAGCGAGGAATAGGGACACCTGGAATCAGGGGAAGGAGGTAGACTGGAAGCATATAATAGTGAGTCACCAGGATCTAAATAGTAATTTAATTCATAGTAATATATGAGCTTGGAAAGGGAAGGGAAAGATCTAGAACACAATACCAAGGAATACCAATGCTGAGCACATGGGCACATACGGGGAGAGAATGACAGGCCAGAAAAGCAAACCAGGAAGGAGAACTGGAAACTCTTGGATCACTCAGAAGCCAGGGAATTCTGTGTTGAAAGGAGGAAGTGATCATTGCATTCTGTGCTTGCTGAGTGATCCCTTAAGAGAAGGACTGAAAGAAGCCCTTAGTTTAGCAACAGCGGGATAGGGTTGGGGCCCATGGCAGGAGAATTTACAGTCTGCAGGTGAGACCAGGAATCAGATGGAATGGGTTGGAGACAAGAAAAGTGGAGCTAACTTTTTATTTTACTCTTTCAGTAAATGTGCTCTGGGGTGGACGGGAGGGTTTAAGGAGACATGGGGATATGAGATTTTGCTCTTTATGGGGGGAAAGATTTTGGCATGTTTAAATGCTGATGGGAAGAAGCCAGGGCAGAGGGAGAGGTTGAAGACAGAAGCAGGAGCAGTAACTGGTGTGGGCAAGGCCCCCGAGGAAGCTGGAGGGAAGGGTCTTTAGAGCCCAGGAGGAGGGATGCTCCTTGCTTGATGCTGGGGCAGAGGCTGGGAAGAATGGAGGTGAAGCAAAGGAAAAGGATCCACTGGGGGATGATCAGGACACCCCTTTGGGATGGCCTTTCTTTGTTTCTGTGCCGGAGGCAAGATCACTCCCCAAAGTTGGGGGGAAGAAGGAGGATTCAGGAGCATGGTGAAAGTTGGAAAAAGTGGCAGTGGGAATAGGAGGTGACCAGGGAGATGGAGAAGCATTAGCTCAGCTGCCATTGAAACCCATGCTGTCACTTCATGAAGTTGAATAGTTTTTCCTGGCAAGGGCCAGCGGCCTGCTTGGAGAATAGGTTCAAAGATGGTGTCTGGTTGGTTGACAGAAAGTACTGTGGGTTGAATTATACATGGGTTGTCCGGAAAGTATCCAGCCATCGTTAATGTTAATATTACATGTTACATGGATACTTTTTGGACAGCCCTTATATGTTGCAGTCCTGGCTCCCAATCTCAGAATGTGACCTTACTTTGATATAAGGTCATTGTGGATGTAATTAAATTAAGATAAGGTCATAATGGGGGAGGGCTCTAATCCAATGTGGCAGGTGTCCTTATAAAAAGGAGAAATTTAGGCAGAGAGACAGGCACGCAGGGAGAACGCTGTGTGACTTTGAAGGCAGAGATCAGGCTAATGCTTCTACAAGCCAACAAACACCAAAGATTGTCAGCAAACTGCCAAAAGCTAGGAGAGAGGCATGGAACTGATCTTTCACAGTCTTTAGAAGGAACCAACTCTCTGCTGACTCCTTCATCTTGGACGTAGTCTCCAGAACAGTGAGACTATAAATGGTTATTGCTAAGCCTCCCAGTCCATGGTACTTTGTTATGGCAGCTCCGTGTGCAAAATAATGCACAAGGGATAGGTTTTTTCCCCACTTCAAGTTTTGGAGGACTTAAGGCAAACATTTTGAGAGCATATTCTAAAAGTATTATTAAAGAGATAGGTGAGGCGACGTGCGGTGCTCACACCTGTAATCCTGACACTCTGGGAGGCTGAGGTGGGAGGATCGCTTGAGACTAGGAGTTTGAGACCAGCCTGAGCAACATAGGAAGATCCTGTCCCTACAAAAAAATGAAAAACGTAGCCAGGCATCGTGGTGTGCACCTGTAGTCCCAGCTACTTGGGAGGCTAAGGCAGGAGGATCACTTGAGCCCAGGAGTTTGAGGTTGCTGTGGGCTATGATGATGCCACTGTACTTTAGCCAGGGTGACAGAGCAAGATTCTGTCAAGGAAGGAAGGAAGGAAGGAAGGAAGGAAAGATGGAAGGAAGGAAGAAAGAAAAGAGATAGCGGAAGGAATGCAAGGTGTATAAGGGAAGGAGGTAAACAGGAGAGGATGTGTAGAAAGGAAAAAAAAGAATTATGGGATTTGGTGTTGAAATTTTCTTTGTAATTGTGAGTAGCTCATAGGATCTGTTTCTCAGAAAGTCTCAATCCTATTCAGCATTTTCCTGTAAAGGTTAATCTTAGCCTCCAGGTCCTGGCTAAAGTGATCACTGTGTTATTCCTCAAATTAGAACTGCAGCTTAGATCATAGCCGAGGTATTTGCAAATAATCATTTCTTATTAGGCATCAGCTTACATTTACATACGATAACCACAGACCCCGTATATTCTCAGAGGGACTTTCAAGTTATCTGAGCTGCATGAGTCTTCAAAGGGCTGCATAACTAGTATGGATTTAATGGGCTCTTCGCCCCATAATTCAGCATTTCCTAGGTTCCAGTACTCAGAGAATGTGCTCATTAGATTCGAGAGACATCGTTTTGGTACCACAAAATAAAGGGGACAGCGAGTTGTGGTTTCAAAAGTTACTGTGATTAAAATCGTATGGACAGCTGCTGTTCAGTATGGTGTCACCCAGTGTGAATGAAAAAGTGCTCACTGTCAGAGAGCCACTGGGCTGTAAATTCTGTTTATTGTACAACTGGCTGGTTTCTGTTCAGTTTAAAGTTTTTGTAACAATGCATGAATAGACTGTGTTGGGTAAAAGCAACTTTTAAAAAAATCTTATTTAAAAAAATAACTTTTTCCTTCATTGAAGATAGTTTGTAAAATATATGAAAATAATTATCTTTTTGAAAAGTAGACCATCTCTTGAGTTCTACCATTTACGATGTATATCCATCTGTTCTTTTTTTTTTTCTGTGCATACATATACATGCATACATTTACTAAATTGGAACCATACTGTAAATACAGTTTTGAAACTTGCTTTAGTTAACATATCCTGACCACATCCCCATGCCCTGGAAACATTTCAGTGATGGGCCGTGTTCCATTGTGTGGGTTATTATAATTTATTTAACCAATTCCTTCGCTTTAGGTTGATTTAGGTTGATTTAGGAAATTTAGGTTGATTTTATTTTTTGCTCTTAAAGATGATTCAATATACATTTTTCAATATATAATTTTTTGAAAGCTCAAGTCTCCTGGGTTTGCATTAGAATCTGTTGAAAGGCAGCCAGGAAAGCAGGCTGGCATCTGGAGAGGAGCAAGCTATCCACTACCGAGTTCCTCTAGCTGACTCCTTTGAGCAAGGCCCTTTGGGAGGAGGGCACTGCCTGATCTTTACTTGTACACCATAGGGAAGGATTCGATACAACCAGAAGAGCATTGGGAGACGGCTGCATGGGAAATGGGCTTAAATGCAAAGTGCGATGACGTGTAATATAACGGGGGAGCCTCCAAGGCTGCACTGGCTCCTCTCTGGTGAGTTGAGGCTGTGACTCACAGGAGATACAGGTGGAGGTGGGCTGGTTTTCCTCCCGCTTCTCCCCATCCTCTCGGATTCCTCATGACAGAAAATTCATAAACTATTCTCAGTGACAGTTGTGCAAAATGAAAAGCTCTCTGGATGTGTGGAGAATAGATTATCCTGACTGCTGTTAAGCATTTGACAAATTGGGAGTTTTGTCATACATCAGAGAACAATGGTGGGAGAATAGGGAGCGATGCGCATCCTGTAAATACACACACCTGCCACACCTGCTGGCTCCTCAGCTTCCTTTCCTATCCTGGGTGGGGAGTAGCCAAAGGGATGGGTGGCAGCAGGCAGGTCACTGGCCTCAAGGAGTGTTTGTGGTGCAGCACCAGGCCCAGGTCCCACCTCAGTGCGTGTCTTAGGAGGCACCAGCTTGTTTAGGGTCCTACTCATTATAATTTTTTGAATGAAAGGGAGATTTCCTGTGTCTGATGTGGGGGTCCCTGAAGCCACTGATGGGACAGGCAAGAGTCTCATGTGCTCCAGTGGGTGGGTGCAAAGTCCACTGAGCTACCTGCAGCCTCCTGGGGCTGGGACTGGGCTAGGCCAGGTGCAAGGTACTGATGGAAGGGAGGGGGCAGAGAGGCACGTGGTTTATTTCCTGGCAGCCTGGGCTTCCACCCACCCTCGACAGAAGGAATGCACATGACCAGGAGCAGATGGTTAAAACTCAGGGCTCAGGGGAGGAAGATGAATTTGAATAGAATGTTCAGGCACTGCCATTCCTATCTCAGCAATGAGTCATACATGGAACATAAAGAAAAACACAGAGAGGGCTGTGCAGACAGCATCACTGGCCTGAGAGAGTGGGCTGGGCTATAGGGTAATGGGAGGGGGTTGGGCAGACCCAACAGCAAATCTACACTCCCTTTGTCCAGCTGTGCAGCCTTTGGCAGGTGAATGAATCAGCTCTTTGAGCCTCAGTTTTGGGATCTGTAACCTGGGATGGTAGAACTGCCGTTGTGGCAACATTGTGAAGCTTAAATGAGATAAAATAAGAACAGTACCTGCACACCCATTAAGATGGCTATGATCAAAAAGACAGATAATATCAAGTGTTGGGGAAGATGTGGAGAAGTTGGAACCTCCATTCACTGCTGGTGTGGATGCAAAATGGTGCAGCCGCTTTGGAAAAGAATTCGGGAGTTCCTCAAAAAGTTAAATGTAGAATTAACATAAAACCCAGCAATTCCACTCCTAAGAATATACCCAGGAGAAATGAAAACATACATCCACAGAAAAACTTGTACATGAATATTCATAGCAGCATTATTCATAATAGCCCCAAAGTGGGCACAGCCTACACGTACATCAGCTGATGAATGGATAAATAAAATGTGGTGTATCCATACAACGGACAATTTTTCCACAGTAAAAACAAATGATGTGTTGACACATGCTACAACATGGATGAACCTTGAAAGCATTAGGCCGAGTGAAAGAAACCAGAAACAAGAGACAATGTATTATATGACTTCATTTATATTAAATGTCCGGAATAGTTAAATATTTAGACAAAGAAAGTAGATTAGTGGTTGCCTAGGCAAGGAGTCTGGGGAAGGAGTAAAGGATATGAGGTTTCTTTTTTGGATAATGAAAATGTTCTAAAATTCTTTGCAGTGATGACTGTATAACTGTGAATACACTAAAATTTATGGAATTGTACACTTTCAATGGGTGAATTTTATAGTATATGAGTTATATCTCAATAGGGGTATTACCACTACTCCCCCTCAAAAGAAGAAAAGTGTCTGGCACATGGCAGGTAATTTATTTACATACTCCTAAACGTCTTCCTGTCTCACAGATTAGTTTGGAAAAGGTTGACAGGACCTCAGTTCTCAACTTTGCACGTTCAAGTCTTCTTCCACCCCTTAAAATGCTGTCTGTTGTCCAAAAAGCGAGACTGAGCCTTCATTTAAGCCAAAAGTGCTCACCAGGGCGACATGCTTTATGAAATCATTATGTTTCAGAAAATCTGGGAGTATGAGCTAAAAGCCTAGTTTCTATCAACTGGATTCCTTTTCTATGTCTCCAGAGAGCACTCTTATTTATCTAAGTGTCCATGTTGGGTCTGTGTACCACACCACAAAAGAGTCAGTTGAAAAAAGCTGGTGCTCTGAAGAAGGAAAGAGGTTGTTCCCACTGTCTAGCTCTGGTCTTTGTGGGATAATTGAAGCCTGCTTCTCACCGCCTGTCTGAACTCTGGCATCTGTTGAGGTTGGATGCCCAGCGTCAAATGGAATAAGTGCCTCCTTGGAGAACAGCTCCTGGAGGCCACTGCCTATTTGTCACATGTCACTGGGATCTGTGTATAGATGTGAAATGTATATTTAAAAATGTGTACACACTCGGCTGCACACGCATCCTGCTCCAAATGTGTTTATCCAGTTGCCCATCACAGACCTGCCTTAGGGGTTTGGGGTGCTGGCGACCCACTCACCTTTGCCTACCAGCCTCCAGCCTCCCCAGTCGGCAAATGTCCCCTGGCCACTGGCTCTTTGTCCTTCTTCTGGGCAAGATTTTGCTTTATAGCCAGTTATCCAGCCCCAAAGATGAATTCCTTACCTTGATAGAAAGAAACAGGCAGCCCCAGCTCCCATAGCAGCCAGCGTCACGGAAGCAAAGAGTGAGCTTTGGATTTGGAGTCAGCAACTCCTTTTTGAACACTGTCTGCATCACTTAGCAGCCATGTGGCACTGGGTATATCAAGTGAACTCTTTTGGTCTCGGTTTCCTCATCAACAAAATAAAGTCAGGGACCTAGGTTCCTCAAGGACCCTAAAATTTGGAGTATGCCTTGCTCTTATGCCTCAAGGAAGTGAAAATGCCATAATTTAGAGTACTGGAATGTTCTGAATCATCTCCCCCATGGAGACATGGGGACAGAAGGTGGGCATCTGGGACCATGGTACTCAAACCCGATCCTGTACCAAAGCCTGACATCCTTCTTTATGGTGGTTTTAAAACATGGCTCCAAACTCTTTGACACTCTTCCCATTGAGAGATAAAGTCTCTGTCCCCTTCCCTTGAATCTGGGCAGAGTGTGACTACTCCTTACTCGAGAAAAGCAGGAGTGATGTGGTCTCTTGGGACATTTGTTCCCTCCCCTCAAAAATGCCCTTTCTCAGAACTCACCCTTTATGCCGCAAGAATCCCAGATCCCATGGCGAGACACCATGTCTGTGCTCCAGGTGACAGTCCCGGGGGAGCTTACTTCAGCCATCCCAGCCCAGGCATGAAGCATGTGAGTAGAAGTCTTGTTGGAAATGAATTCCTCCAGCTCCAGCTGCTCGAGCCGTCAGACATTCAAATCACCCCTGACTATTCCAGTCTTCCCAGCTGATATCCCAGACATTACAGAGAAGAGCAAGCCATCCAGACTGGATGCTGTCTAAATTCCTGATGCACAGAACCCATGAATATAATAAAATTTATGTTGTCTTATACCATGGCTTTATGGAATGTTTGCTATTGTTATAGAGTGAATGTTTGTGCCTCCCCCAATTCATATATTGAAGCCCTAAACTCAAATATGACGGTATTTGGAGGTGGGGACTTTGGGAGGTAAATAGACTTTGATGAGGTCATAAGGATGGGGCCCCTATGATGGGATTGGTGCCCTTGTAAGAAAAGAAAGAGACAGTAGAACTCTCTCCACATGCACAAACTAAGGAAAGGCCATGCAAGCACACAGCAAGAAGACAGCTGTCTGCAACCAAGGAAGAGAGGCCTCATCAGAAATTGACTGTACTGACACCTTGGTCTCAGACTTTCAGCCTCCAGAACTCTGAAAAAATAAATGTCTATTGTTTAAGGCACCCAGTCTATGGTATTTTGTTAGAACAACCCAAGCAGACTAAGACATCTATACAGCAATAGAAAACTATATTATAATCAGCCTGAACCCTGACATTTGCCACCTGGTCCCTTGGTCACCATGGGTATGTTCTACAAAGTGTGAACTGGTCACTACAAATACACCTCCAGGAAATCATGTTCAAACCCACACCGGCTCGTAGGTGTGAGTTATCTTTGCTCCCTTCACAAGAGTCCAATGTGAGATGCCCTTCTTTTCTGGGGCAAGAATTGGACTGAGTAAGAATGTGTGTGTATGTGTGCATGTGCACGTGTGTGTGTGTGTGTGTGTGTGTGTGTGTGTGTGTGTGTGTGTGTCTGGTGTGGGGAGTTCAGGAGCAAAGGCACAGAGCTCCTCTGGGAAGACTCAAGCCCCAGCCCCCCTCTTCCCTACCCAGTCTGTGCTGTCGGAACAGCCCAGCAGTGTTTATCCCCCAGACAACATCCCCTTCCTCCCACCCTGCACCAAATCAAAGCTATTATCCAAGCACAGTGGAAGTCTATGGTCGGTTTCACTCTTCAGCAGAGAGGCAAAACTGACAACATGGGTATTTATATCACACTCTGGCTTTCCAGAGGCCTCATATTCATTAATGAATTAATCCTTCCTAAGAACAGTCCCTATATTAGGGTGGCATCATGATGTGTGTTCGTCAGAACTGAGGCAGCGGCTAAGGCTGCCCGTGATACATGAAGTTCCCCAGCTGTGGGATTTGAAGACTTGCCCATTTCAGGGACAGATGAGACCACAAGGTGCCAGATGCAGATGTGGAGCCTGGGGCCTTAATGTGAGTCTACCCTCTAGTTATTCCTTGGACAGACAGCTTTACTGCTCAGAATCTCAGTTTGCTCATCTGTAAAACGGGTGGAGATAATTTTTGTGGCAATTGGGTGGCACATGAAGATGCTCTGCAAGCTGTGACACATAGCACACAGTCACTGTCATTGCTTCTGGGTCTACATGAAGATGCTCCTATTAGCTGCTGTTTCAGGGAAGATCAGCAGTTGCTCCAAGGGTGAGAGTGAGGGCAGAGTGAGGACCCCTCAAATCCCCCTGGGCCGTGATGGTGATGAAGACCCGGCAGCCAAGGCAAGCACCTGCCGATCCCGCCACCCCTCCAGCAGTCAGCTCCCCTCCCCCTGCACTCCCAGCCCCATGTAATCCACCCAGCCCTGCGTCCTCATGCTCCTCACCCACACACGCTGGCGCTTGTGAGCCAGGCCTGTGCAGGGTTTGCTTTGTTTTCTATTTTCTATTTTATTTTGTCTGTGTTCAGGAAGCGTTTTATTGTTGCTCCAGGTGTAAGAACTGTCATTGATGAGTGATAAAAAAGTCAACATTTCAAGGCAATGTCTTGCATATCCCTACTCAGCCTCTGAATCGTAGATTTGGCTGACAGAGTAATATATTTCTGTGCATTCCAGATGGTCACCCCACCCGTAATTGGTGGCTCAGTCATAACCTCCAATTTTAAGATCTGGTCTTTATATTGAAAGCTGCTTAGGATCTCTTTTTAACACCTCCCTCCCCAATTTTTTAAATTGTGGTAAAACACACTTACCATAAAATTTACCATCTTAACTATTTTTAAGTGTACAGTTGTGTGCTGTCAAACACATTCATAATGTTGTGCGACCTTCACCGCCATCCATCTCCAGAACTCTTTTCATCTTGCAAAACTGACACTCTATACCCCGTAAGCCATAACTCCCCATTCCCTCTCTCCCGGCCCCTGGAAACCACCATTCTACTGTTCGTCTCTATGATTTTGACTACTCCAAGTACCTCATATAAGTGGAAATTATGCAGTATTTGTTTTTTCTTTTTGTGTGTGTGATTGGCTTATTTCACTTAGCCTAATGCCCTTAAGGTTAATCTATGTTGTAGCATGTGTCAGAATTTCCTTTCTGTTTAAGGCTGAATAATATTTTATTGTATGTATATATCACATTTTATTTATCCATTTATTTTTTTGTTGGACACTTGGGTTGCTTCCACATTTTAGCTATTGCGAATAACGCTGCTGTGAACATGGTGTACTCAGGACCACTTTGAATTTAGAATGAGTGGCTCCATCTAATGGAAATTCAGTGGCAGCTGAACACGGAGCTTCTCTACGCTAGATGCTCATCATAGTAGAAAAGACAGAGAAAACTTCGAGGGTAAAGTTCAAACAATCATGTATGGCAAGCAAATTGATCACATTGGGTGTGGGAGAGAAAGCCAAAAGAGTGGGGATCCCAGCTAGAATGCTATTTCTTAACCTTGGGCAAATTACTCAGCTTCTTTGAGCCTCAGTTTCATCGTCTGTAAAATGGGGATCGTGCTTTCTATCTCACAGGTTTGTTGTTTTAATGTTGCACATGACTTCACTGAGTGAAAGGAGTGAATGTATTTTATCGCCCAAAAGGTATTATACCAATGGCAGTTGTCATTTCCCCAGGGCCTGGCACATAGCAGGTGCTGAAAAAGTGTAAGTTGAATTTGTGATTGTTGTTTTCTTTGCTGCAATCTGTGAGGAAGCAGTAAGGCTGCAGCCTCCACTTTTTTTTTTTCCAGTTCTGATTCTTTTGCCATCAGATTGGCTTTGCTTGAGGTCCCAGATCTGCAGGGGTGGACCCTACCGCATTGGCCCTTGTGGTTGCATGTATTTGTGTGCATGTCTCCCTGAGAGATTGTATGGGCCAGGAGGACAGTTGTAGTATATTTATCTTAGTGTGGTGATAAATGGATAGTCTGTACTATATTTGGACAGTTGTCTATTTATCTTGGTGTGGAATGGGTCCTTCAAGGAGGTAGAGGCAAAGGAGGTATAGTCACAGAGTCAGGGAAGACCAGGACCTGGAGAAGAGCCCAGGCAACTCACAATGTGGTCTAAGCCAGCATTTCTCAAATTTCTGTGTGCACAAGAATCACCGGAGGTGAGAGACCCCCCCTTTCCTGATATCCCCAGAGCAGCACCCCATGGGATGGTTCTTTTGCCAGGAAGTCAGCCTTTGCTCACATTCTTCTTTCTGCCAGTTGCTGAAAGCCTCAACCATTTAAATCAATCTTTCACAAACTTCACCAGGAACACCCTTTGCTCCGAGGTATTTGGATAAGATAGTGAGACATTTGTGAAAATTGAGGTTGAGAATCGATGGCTGGGGCCCAGGCCTTAGCTCAGCCATGATTACTCATCTAGCTCTTGACCTTTCTGCAGAGATGTCTGAGAAGTGAGTAAATTAACACCAGCAGGGAGTGAGAAGGGCCTGCAGGTGCACAGCTTTTCTTACTTAGGGGCTGATCAACAGAACTGGGCCTGGGAGGTCAGTGTCACCAGGTCCCACCTAGCTTTTGAATGTCTTTGCCTATCCCCAAGCCAGAGCAAAGAGCCCTCCACTGAAGACTGTGTTCTGAGTGTCAGTCCTGGCCTAAGGCAGAAAGTGGCTGGATGGATTCGGCCATGGGTCCAGCTCTGACCATGTGACCCTTCTCCACCTGCTTCAGGGAGGGTGTAACTGGATTCTTAATGGATCGTTAGGCCTCTGTCCAAGCCTGTCCTGTGCATTGCAAGTGCCTCAGTCCCTGTAGCATTCAGGTCCTGCCTGGTTCCATGACTTCTACTCCCACCTCTGCTCTGCTCTGCTCTGACCAGCAGACACTCTGAGATGCTCTTCCTCCTGGGAACTTGGAGTCCCACAGCCTACACTGTATCCCCTGGTGACAGTTTGCCTGCTGTCAGCAACAAAACCCCTCTGGAGTGGGATTCTTATCAGCGCTTGAAATGGGAGTCACCTTCGCAGCAGCCACTAAGCTTCAGGAGGGGCTGGGCAGGCCCCCATCATGTTCCATGAGCCATGACAACACAATGCAGGGTGCAGTTAGGGACTTCCAGATCTTCAGGGTATGGGGGAGACGTTTGTTCAGAGAGTACCAACTCAACTGAACAGTCCTGGGAGAGAAAGAAAGGTGGGTATTCTTATTCCTTCCTTCCTCTTCCTCACCTCCTTTTCCTTTTGGCAAGCATATCTTGAGCAGCTGTTGAATTCTGGAAACAACACTTCCCCATTCATTAAAAGGATACTGGTCTTTGTGACCTTTAAGTGTCCTTGTGACTCTGAGCATATAAGACCCTGTATATGGCATGTGTGGTACATGGACAAGACATTTTACCACTCAAGTGGCTGGAGGAGGCTACAGAGCAGACCCTGTAGATGGAAAACAGGAGAAGAGATGGGCTGAGGTGTGATGTGTGACACCAGGGCAGCTAAGGAAGAGCACAGGCAGAGCGGAGTCGGAGCTAAGTTTTTGTTTGTGATATTTGTACTTATTATGTCGTAATTTTTCTGCTTGACCTTGGGGTATGGGCACCCTTATTCCCTCCTTGGCAGCTGTGAAGCCTTGGTGTTCATGAATCACGGAGAACATGAGATTAGCCTGGCTCTCGGGGCCTTAAGAGGGTTTATTGACCCCAGTGGGTGGCTGGACCCAGAGTACTTGGGCTCAAGCATCTCCACCTAGCTCACTAGTAGATGCGTGCATGAGATGAATATAAGAATGAGAGAACCTCTTTCCAGAATGTTCTGTTTAAGCCCTCCACTTCCACCACCGTAGTCACTCACATTGGTTCTGAGTAGGAAGGAACATGATCGGGAGCAAAAAGAAAAGGAAATCTGCCACTGAGGCATTGTCCTGGGTTGTTAATCACTCTCTTTTCTTTATGAGCTGAACACCCAAATTGCAGCATTCATGAGCTTCTGAGGATCCAAATAAACCAGATTCCCCATCTCTGGAGGGATTGCATGGCCTCTCATGACCAACACTGATCATTCAGAGAGTATCAGAATTGGACAGGCCCTGTGTATTTAACAGGGAAAGAGAGGAAGACAAAATATTGTTAAACGTGTAGTTTCTCACCAGATGACTCTATTTAAAAGACCAAGAAATGCAGAGGCGGGAGAAGAATAGGGGCGAGATATTAACGAGCACATTGTTGACTCACGGCTGTCCAGCTTCAGCAGGAAGTCCTGCTTGGGGCCCACGTCTGCCTGACGCCACCTGCAGCTCGGGCATTGCTTGTGGTTGGGAAGCTAAGGTCTGCGTACACACACTTGTGTGTACTTTTCAGTTTATTTTTACTTTTTGGTTTATTTTAAGCCAACCCTTATTGTTTGATTTGTTTCTACAAATTTGTTTTTTTTATATAATAAGACAAAGGAAAAACAAAGAAGATGTTGGTTCTGTGGCAATTGTCGAATCTGGAGTTCCTAAGGGACCCGGGTTAAGAAGAGCTGGGTGTTCTTGGAGAAGGGAGTCTGGAGGGTGGGTGGAGAGTGAATACTCACTGTTTGCTCCTCTCTCCTCTCTTCTCGGTGTCCTGGGAAACACATCTGGGGGGACAAAGCAGAAATGCCATCTATTGAGTGAAGTTTTGAGATCTAATGTTTATCGCAATCTCCAGGTTCCACCTCTAAATATATTCTACTCATCTCCCCCTTTATCCATTCTTCAACTTCTTATCCAGAATGAGCTTCTGAAAACATAAATCAGCTCATGTCACTCCTCTGCTTAAAATCCCCTAAGAGCTTCCTGTTGTACTCAGGACCAAATCCAAACTCCTTGCTTGTGAAAACCAGCCTGCTCTGCCCAGTGTAGTCTAGCCCCACTGACCTCTCAAACTCATCTCCTTCCCTTCTCCCCACCATGCACCATGATCCAGCCGCCCTGGCCTTATTTCTTTTCCTGCAACTGTCCAAGGTTTTCTGCCCTTTTACCTTGTGGATTTGTTGTTTTCTTTATCAGGAATGCCCCTTCTCCTCCAAATCTGTACTTGGCTGGCTGGTGCTTCTCATTTTGGTCTCAGCTCAAATATCTCCCAGGTCAATCTAAAGACGCCCCCTCCTGCTCACCCTCCCCACCCCATCACTATCCCTCTCATATATCCTGTTTGTTCTTGTCATCGCCCTGAATCTCTCTCTGAAATTGTGTGTGTCGTTTGTATGTTTGCCTTTTAACCTCTCTCATCATTCGATAGTAAGCTATATGGGAACAGGAACCTTCTCACCACCCCATGCAATGTATGGAACATGGTTGGTCGCCAATAAAGAAATGGTAGGTAAATGAATGAATTAATGAACAATAAATTAAGGGGTTCTCTGTCCCCCCAGCTCTGCTTTAGGACCTTCCCAATTCAAAGTATGCAGGACATTTAATGTCTCTTATGTCTTAAGTGTTTCCCAAGGTACCATGAAATCGGTATCATTCGCACTTTACAAATGAATAAGTTAAAGCTTAAAGAGGTTATTCAATCTGCCCACAATCATACAAGTAATCTCAGGACAGCCATTAATGGAGATCAGTGCTAGCTGACTGTAAGGCCCCTCCTCCTTGCTCCATCACCATCTAATACCTGGTGTTGTTTGTGAGGTGACCAAGAAGGCTGCTTGATGCATAAGTAACTCTAGGAGACAAGAACAAACACCATAGTGAGAGTATGTGCTCTGGAACCACTTTGCCTGGGTTCTAAGCTTGGCTGTGCCCATTCCTAACTATATGATCTGCCAAGTTTCTTAACCTCTCTGTGCCTCAGTTCCCTCATCTGTGAGATGGGGATATTAATAGCACCCCCCTCACAGGGTTGTCATACTGAGGAATATACGGAAAGCCGTTTGACCAGCGTCTGGCACAAGGTAAGCACTCCGTAATAGGTGTTTACTACCCTTATTAGTCTTATCACATTCTACAGCTCACCTTGCGTGTTGCAGAATCTTCCAAGAGATCCTTAAGAACAATCTGGTAGCATAAAGGTCTCATTTATGGAAATGCAAACCCCCAGTCTCTGTCTCAAGACCTGCAGGAGCTCTTAGGAGTTTTTCTGTTGCCTCTGACCGTGTAGGAAAGTGGTAATGTGCCGCCTATTGTGCACAAAGGAACATAAACTTTAAAAGCGGGGAAGGAAATGGATGTGTTAGTGGTACGGAGTTGTGGGAAAAGCCACCCACTAAATTACATTTCTGCACGAAAAAAGAACTGCAGGCAAAGTGGGAAGGAATGACGTTGGGATGGCAGAAACATCAAGAAGCGGAGCCGGTAACGAGGCACGGGGCCCTCTGTTATTTCTAGCATCAAGGATTGTGTGGTTTTATTATTCTTTACACAAATGGTCTCAATTCATTTTTGTTGTTGTTCTTGTTGTTATTTCTTCTTATTCACAACCAGTGCAGCTGGAATTCTCGATGCCTGCATTCTGCCCCGCACAGACCCCAGTCCGACAGCCAGTCTGGTGGCCAAAAATCTATGGTTAGAGAAAGGGAGTTCCAGAGAGATTATTGGGAACCATCACATATAACTTGCTCATTTACAGATGAGAAAACTAAGGTCATGATGGAAAGGGACACTTAATTATTCATTAATGCAGTAATGCTTTCTTGAGCAACTTTGCTGAGCAAGGCCCCAAACTAGGCACTGGAGAAAATTAAAGTGTCATCTCTTGCAGAGTAAAACATCCACAGTCAATTCTTATAGAAGACTGTTTCATGGAAGTAACATGCAAAGAGCTCAAGCCTGAGAAGTACAAGTCTTGAGTTCTAATCTAAACTCTACCACGTCTTCTCTGAACTCACGTGATTTACTGAGCCTCAGGTTTTTCAGGTGTAAAACGTGGAAGATGGTTTCTGGCTTTTGAATCTCACAAGGATTTTATGAGCACCCAGATAATCATGACACGTGCTGATGCCTGATGGCCTATACAGCAAAAAGTGATGCTTTTGTTACTGGTAGGATGGTAACTTGCAAGCAGGGAATTGCGGCCATGGAAATAATAGAATGAGAAAGTGAAAGGGACAGATGTGCCAGTGAAAGGCAGATTATATGTGTTGGAGATGGAGCAGAGAAAAGCCAAAGGTGACCCCCAAACCTTTATTCTAAGGGATGGTCCTTTGCACTGTTTGGAATAAATGGGAAAGGATTTTCCACTACGAGGGGTAGCTCTTTCAGTCAGGTGGCAACTACCACTCACTAGTATAGAGCCTGGTGGTCGGTGTGAGGATGGAGTGACTAAGACCAGGCACAGTGACCTAGGAACTCAGAGTTGGGCAGGACACACAGAACCATAAACAGAAAGTACAGTGCACTGCCTCAATGGGGTGTCGGGACAGAGATACCCAAGGCCACCCTGCTAGAAATGGCTCAAAGATTCCCCAGGAAAGATAATGACGGAGCTGGGTTTTGAAGGCTGGAGCATTTGGGTCACGCCAAAAAGGGCAATCAAGGCTCATAGAACAGCACAAAGACAGAAGGCTGTGGCGAATTTAGAAAACTGGATGTGGCTCTTGGGAGAGGCCTGGAGCACAGATGGGCATGGTGGCAGGGACCGTTTTGCAAATAATTTGAATTCCAGGCAGAACGTGAGCTGGGCAAGGGTTGGTGTTTGTAGGAGGCTGCAGGCTGTCTTGTGGTGATGGTTTGGTGGCATTTGATTAAGATTCATTAATGAGAAATGTAATTTATACTCAAAGTCAGTCTTCTCCTCATTGTAACTGCTCTTGGAAGTCACCTTGAAGCCCATTCTGTGTGATGGGTTTTCAGGGTGGGGATGCAGACATCACACATCATCCTGGGAGGGCAAATGAAAAACTGGCACACTGCAGAGAGGACAGATGCAAAGGAGCATCTTCCCAGGGCGCACAACAGCAGGAGCCTGAATTTCCCAACTCATGTGGTGCCCAACACTGTAACTCAACCCTCCCATCCCACCACCTCTCTCCAGGCTCCAGGAAGTAACAGAATCCCATGGCAGGGGGCATTTCATCCCTGAGGAGAGACGAATGAATTTTACTTGGAGACATGCACTGATTAAGCTCCTGTGGTTTGCAGAATCGGCCCTGTGTATGGTGTCAGCTGGGAGGGTGACATAGGAGGCCCCTGGTGGCACCACCTGGATGTCTCTACTCATCCAACCCAGAGCACCCAAACCTGAAGTTGTCACTTCTTCTCTCTCAAATGCTTTTGCTCCTATTAAGGCAAATGTTACCACCCAGTTATCTAAGGCAGAGCATAGGCATTGCCCACAAAGCTTCCTTGCCCTGAACCCTCAGCCCCAATATTCTCCCAATTCTGCCCATTCTACTTCCTGTGCACCAGCATCACTGCTGCCTCGGCACTGGGTCCTCAGCGTCCCCCACCTAATGAACCAGGGCAGTCTGGCCTTCCTGCCTCCAGTTTGCTCCCTCGGCTCCATCCTCCACCACTGCTAATGAAATGGTGGCTCTAACACCTTGCTTTGCTTTGCAAGCTTCTGTCCTGCCCATATCACCTTCATTCACTTATTTGGCCACCATGGAGTCCCTTCTCGGTGGCAGGCCCTGTGACGGGCACTGGAAGTACAGAGGCGAATGAGACAGGGACGCTGCCATCAGTGCACTCACAGCAGGATGGCGGAGGCAGCTGTAATCAAGGGCGGTGTGAAGCCACAGGGGGACGTCTGTGTTCCGCCAGCTGAGGCTTAGATGGTGGAGGTCTCCCTGACTGGAGACCCGGGGAAGGGAGAGTGCCTTTTGGCTTGTTTTTCTTGCCTGTGGTTCCTTTCCTACACTTAAAAAGAAAAAAAAAAAAAAAAGAAAACAACTAGGGATTGATTTGAAAAACTATGAATATGATATATATGCCACATTGAAAAATGCAGAAAACAGAGCTAAAGTAGAAGTTTAACTCTCTCCCCCAATATCAGCCTCTATCTAGCCACTATGAAAAGTTTGTGTCTTCCCTAACAAGTTTTCTTCTTCCCATTTATGTTTTTACAAAACACAAGATGCCCTCAGGTATACTATAGTATATAGTGTTCTTTTTACTAACCAATACCCTAGCATTTGAAAAACAGCTCTATTGTTTCTTGTTATAAAAGGAATACACAGCTATTTCAAAGTTTTACATGATAAAAACTATGTGGAAAATGAAAGTCATTTACTACTCCCATACCTGGAGATGGCTCTGCTTACATCTGTGCATATGTTCTTTCAGAATTGTGTGTCCATGTTCACAGTTAGATACAGATATAGACATAGACATAGATATAGATATAAATATAGATGGGCTTAGTCTTTAACCTGCTTTTCCACTTAATACACCATAGCTCTCTTTTTATTTAAGTACCTTTTGATCACCTTTGGGTTCTTTTATATGTATATAGTATCCCATGTGGATGTATCATAGATTATTTAAATTTGTACTTAAGGATATTTAGGTGGCTTCTATATATTCATGATCTCTAATAGCAGAGTGATGAAAAGGCTTTTATGACCATATATATGTTCTAGTCCATTTATTTCCTTGGGATAAAGTCCTAGAAGTGAAATTGCTATGAAGAATATTGTAAACATCTTAAGTTTTGGTTTATAGATGTGGTTGGCAGAATTATAAAATGATCTCCCATGTCTTTCTTTAATTCCCTCCCTTTGAGCAGGACTTACTTACTAACTTACTTCTAACCTACAGAATGTGGCAAAAGTGACGGATGCCACTCCATGATTTTGCTTCATTATATGGTAAAAGTAAAGGGATTTTGCAGATATAACTAAGGTCTCTAATCAGTTGACTTTAAGTTAATCAAAAGGGAGATTATTTTGAATGAGCCTGACCTAATCAGGTAAGTCCTTTAAAAGAGGGTCTATAAGAGCCAGAGACCGTCTCTTCTGCAGGCTTTGAAGAATAAGGCTCAAAGAGCCTGCAGCTGCAGGGGAATGATTCTGCCAAAATTCACATGAGCCTGGAAGAAGACCTTGAGCCTCGGATAAGATCCGAGCCCTGTTTGACTCTTTCATTGAAGTTTTGTGAAACCTTGAGCAGAGAACCCAAATAAGTCCTGCCTGGACTCCAGACCCACTAAACATATAATACATGCGTGTTGTTTTAAGCTGCTGAATTTGTAATGATTTGTTATATAGCAATAGAAACTAATGCAATATAGGAAATCTGCCTCAGATAAATGATACACCAGTTTACACTCACAATCAGTATGAGAGCTTCCATTTTTATGCGTTTTTGCCAATACTGTCTCTTGCCATCCTTTTAAATCTTTGCTAATCTAAGAGGTTAAAAAATACTTGTTTAATTTGTGGCCTTCAATTACAAGTAAGGTTGCATATTTTCCATTTTAAAACTCATTTTTATATTGCCTAATCATATCCTTTGCCTATTTTTGACTTTTCCTTATTGATTTGTGAGAGCTCTTTACATATGTGGAGGCCAGGAGAGAGGCAGAAATATAGATATTATTTTATCTGTTATAAATGTGAGTATATTTGTTTTTTCAGCTTGATAATTTGTTTTGTTTTACTTCAAACATTGTTTATGGTGTTTACTGAGGAGGGATCTGGATGATTCTCATTCTGTTTGGTTTTACGAAGACCACTCTTGTATTCCGTATGGAAGATTGAGGGATGGTGAGGAGAGCCATGAGAAGGCAATTACATTAGCCCAGATGAGCAAATGAAGATGAAACCTCAACTACATTAGGTATTGCAGACATGGAAAGGAGGAATCTGAGCCCAGAGACGTATCAGAATAGAATGGGTAGAGTTTGGTATTCTCAGAACTGACTTTTTATTAAATGGGAAATGGAGACATAGAGGTGAACTATGCAGTGCATATTCCTGCCTGGATCAGTAGGTACTAAGTTCACTGTGGAACTTTCCCCTGGTGGATCTATACCACCAGAGGCTCTGGACCTTGCAAGTGCCCAGAGACCAGGCAGTGCATATCTCTTCTCCTGTCATCACAGCCCTGCCTTTATTTCCAGTGGGTGGATGAATAAATCATTCCTGGAGTTTCTTCTTCCCTTCCTACTAAGAGATAAAGGCCTCACTCTTCGTTGCAGTTTCTTTGAATCCCCCTCACCAGGCAGACCTGCGGTTTTGAAGCTGAACAGATGGGCAGCGGTGTTAGCTTGAACAAAAATCCACTTGGACGTGCCTGGTGCAGCATTGATTTACCTTTAAGCAGCCTGGACAGCCTTGTCTCTAGGCAGGTGTGGGGATGGGGTAGGAGGAGAAGTGTTCATCTTTGCAATGAGCAAACTCCAGTGAGACATTAAACATCACATTAAAATTTCTGGCAAGAGGAGAGAAGGCAGCCTACTCTGTTCCTAGACTCTGGAAGATTCCTCCAACCATCTGAAATGAAGAAATGCTGCCACAGTCTATAATGAAGATCTATTGGGTTGAGGTGGAAACATGCTTGGGGTCGCCTATGGGTGGGAGCAGAGAGGAGATATCAGACTAACAAGGCTGCCTCCAAGTACAGAGAGGTCTGGCACCGCTGAATAATCCAAACAGGTGTGGATTATTCAAAACCTCACTTCTTGGTCCCTTGGTTAATTTAGTGCAGTACTTTAACACAGCAGTTCTCATCCAGGGGCTATTTTGCTACCTCCCAGGGGATATTTGACAATATCTGGATACATTTTTCATTGTCACAATTGGGAGGGTGCAACAGGCACCTGTTGGGATGTTTCTAAGCATCCTGTAATGCACAGGGCAATCCTCACAACAAAGAAGTATCTGGCTCAGAATGTCAATAGTTTTGAGGTTGAGACTCCGTTGTTTAGTAGGAACAAGAGGAGTGGTGTGAATTGACGATATGTCCGAGTTAGAAATGTGTGCAGCATCTCCCGAGCACTACACCAGGTTTTGTGAATAACTGAATCCCTGAATCCTTCACTCTTTCCCTGGTGTCTCTTCTGGTTGCTGTTTGGCAACTCCGTGATGCTGAGAATGGTAGTGAGGCCTCAGCACCAGGCAGTAGGGACATCTAACGTCATCCCCAGAGTTCTGCCCACAAGCAACAGAGCTGGTCCTAAAGCAGGAGAGATATTAAAAAAGCAAATCTGTTTGTGAAGTGCAGCCGGATCTTACCTCTCAAACCCCAAGTCTAACATTGGTAAACCTTCACCACCACCTGGCAAGTTTCCTGCGTCACGTGCCAACCAACGGAAGCACCAACATCAGCTTCCATTCTGGCGATGCACTCACTTTGCAAGATCCACGCATGATTTCTGCCAGACAGGGTCAGCTGTGGGAGGAGGCAAGAGGCCTGGATTTTTGAAATTCTGGAAGTGGATAAATATTTGATAGGTCTTAGCTTGAGCTGGGCATTCTATCCCTGAGAATCAGAACAGACTATTCAGATTCTTAATTGCAGGGACAACACTCTTCTAGAGCAGTCCAGGAAAAGGGGAAACTGAAATAAATTAGCATTAAATACCATCTGCATCTCTCAAGCACAATCTGACTTCTCTATATGCACACATAGGTATGTGTATACTGTATATAGAGGTCAAGAATTTTTTTTTTAAAGATTGACTCCAGCTGGAGTAAGATTTTCTTTCTTTTCATTTTTTAATGTTTGTTTGTTGATGTTAGCAGCATTCTTTTCTGTCCCGAGAGAGAGACAGAGAACAAACATTACAAGGAATAAATATCAGCCCTAAATTGTCACTCATAAAGGATACCAATGCCCATGTTCTGTTCCCATGAACCAATTTTACAGAAAGATGTTTGTATGTCTCAAGTCTGTTTCTCAGAAATGGTCTCGGCGGGACACGGTCCGGATTGACAGCAGCAAATGGGATTTGCATGGAGGCAGCATCTCCAATCGACAACCCCACAGAGGCTTCTCAGTCCTCATCATTCTTAATCCCCCTTGGCAGGAGTTGCTGTCCCTTCCTCGCATCTCTCGCTTCCCTTCCTTAGCCCTGGTCTCGTGATACGCTTGCTTTGGCTGTTTTGACTGTTTCTGTACTGCTTTGTTCTCTGGGATCACTCCCCACTCCCGCTTCCCTTCTCCTCCTGTACTCTCTGATATGGCAATTTCATTTTTCCCAAGTGCCCAATCAACTGGCTACAGATAATTCCGAAATCCCCATCTCCAGCCTCAACCTCTCCCTGAGCCATAGACCTGCTGGCCAACTAGATGAAAACACATACTGATAAGACAAAACTCATCTCCCAATGTCTTCTACTTCTAACAAAGAGGCCATTTCCCTATTTATCCGGGGTAAAAATGCAAAGTGGTGTTTGATATATCTTTCTCCCAGAGATTGGGAAACAACTCCAAGGTGTTCCTTCCTTGTACTGCTGAGGCCACTGAGTTGTTCGTGTAATTAGGACTGCCATTATGAGCAGTAGAGTTGTCATCTGTATAGTTGTCATTATCCCTATTGTCATTATTATCTTCATGTGATTCCAGGCAACAACTTCCCATATCTCTATGAGAGTTCAGGGTTGTCAGCAGATGTGGAAATATTGAGGTCCTCACCCTCCCCCCAGTCTGGTTTTAAACAGATTAGATAAACAAGCTCCTCAGCTCTGCCTAAATGGTGGTTAAGTAAGCTCCGTGGCATCACTGTTGTAACCTCAGTGCCCAGGTCAGCACCCTAACACAACTATTAAGAAGACAAAATAGAACAAGGTATTGGAAGACTTACTGGGAGGGTGGACAGGGGGGAGTCTGCTCTAGGGCCATGATCTAGGAGTTGGTGTCTGAGTGGAACACGCTTCCCTTCCCAATACTTTCAGGGTAGAGTGTCAAGCCTGGAGGCTGTTGCAGGCTGGGTGACCACTAGATGAGGAAGTCGTGCAGAGGATTTTGGCATCCAGTAGCAACCAGGGAGGCAGCTTTTGGGGACCCTGTTCTTCTGGTGATTCTGAGATCCTGTGGTCATCACTCTGCCAGTGCTGGGACCTGAGTCCTGCAAAGGTTCATGGACTAGATGCTGCAGTTCAGTTTTTGCCTCTGCCTTTCTGTGCATTCACTGCCCTATTACTTAGTAGGAAGACTCTCAGCTCTTTGGGTTTGATCCAGTATTGGCCTAATGGATCCCGTGGTGGAACTCCAATGGCTGAGTTTTTTGTATGCAGGAATTCACCAACCATTTTGCTGCCTTAGAAATGGAAGAAAAATTTGGAGTATTCCTCAACGTCACTTTCATTGACAAAGATACAGAAAACTCCTAAAAGCTGCCCCTGCTGTTGGCTAAATGGAGAGGCTGCCTTTCAAATCCTTGATTTACAGTGGCAGGGACTGATGGCATGATGAAGTGGGGTCCCCAGAGCCCCATGATGGAAACCAGGGAAGCAAGTTGGCTGGCAGACACCCCAACTCGAGCTTGGTAAGGTCTATGCAAAGAGTAAACTCCAGGGAGTTGGACACCTTCGACTCTGTCTTTGTTTTCCTACCTTGTTCTGAAATTTCTTGATCTACTTAATACCTCCCAAGCTTCATTATATTAAGAGAGGAGTGAGAAACAAAAGCCCAGCTTTAACAGCCCCTTGTCTCTCAGCCATGAAATCATGCGAGTGTGGCCTATGACGCAGCTTCATGAGTAGTAGCTCAAGGCGCCCCAGTGTGCTTTCGTTTTGGTCTCATGCATCTTTGGTGACATGTTCTGTTCATCTGTGCAATGTTCCTCAAAGGCGGGAAACAAAGAGGAGGAAGAAATGGCCTCTCCTCTGGATAGAGATGTACAAGTGGAGATTGCTTATTAATCCAGTTGGGGCCTGGCCTGCGTGTTTGGTGTGATGGAATCACCAGTAAAGTAACCACGATGATAATAATTTGGGTATTGGGGTACACTGGGACTAGATACAAAGCTCGTGGTGTGTCCTACACCAATGCTTGGCTTTTTGTATACATTATTCTCATTTAAACTCCTAACTACTTTCTAAAGTCATTGTCATTGTCCCCATTTTATTGTATTGATGAGAAAATTCAGCAAGATGTAGGCAGGTTCTGACTTTTGGAGAAGTGAGCCTAGGGTTAGTGGAACACCATGAAATCCATAGAACGATGCCACATTTTGCTTGTTTTCCTGAATCTTGGGCTTGCTCTACTGCTATTTCAGAGGCTTTGCATGGCAGTTTTGATGACTGTAGCATCAATGTATTACCTTGAAATGGTGATGTGGGTTTTCCAGAAATGAGGTTTTAGGGCAATGAGGAAGCAGTCACCTTCCCTGCTGTAATACCTGTTTGTTTATGTCCCAGGTCACATAACTAGCAATTTGCCAAGTCAGGACCAAACCAGAACTTCTTTCCTAGAGCAGACTTCTATAAACTATATCATGAAATATATCTTATCAAATATCTACTTTGTCCCAGGCCCCCTGTAATGGGTGCAGAAATCTACAGGTATCTTAGGATTGCCAAGGAAAAGCTGCAGTTTTTCGGGTTAATATTGTTCCCATTTTCAACCTTGAGAGAGGTCTTTGTTTATCCATTTAGCTTAATATCTCTGTCTCTTTTTCTTTTGGCATTACATAAATTTTTTCTCATATAGTCAGGTTTATCAATCTTCTCTTAAGTGTTTCTAGATTCTCAGCCAAATATATATATATATATATATATATATATATATATAAAGGCTTTAGATATCTCCAAGGCTATAGAAAATTATTTCACTTCTAAATTTCTATTTTTCTACGTTTTCTTATAGAATTTCAATGGATTTTTTTGCATTTAAAATTTTGACCTTTGGAGATTATCTTGGTGGATAGTGTGCAGTATGATGCATTTCTAGAAAGGTCCCTCTTTGGGATGCCCCTTTAATGTACTAAATCCCTGTAGCATTGGGGTCTATTTTTGGGCTTTCTAATGTCCCATTAGTCAGTTGGTCTGTCAATATGCTAATTAATTATTAAGATTTTTTAAAATTTATTTCAGCATATTATGGGGGTAAAAATGTTTAGGTTACGTGTGTTGCCTTTCCCCCCTTACCCTCTAGAGTCAGAGCTTCAAGCGTGTGCATCCCCCAGATGGTGCGCATCGCACTCATTATGTACATATAAACCCGTCCCCTCCTCCCCCCTCCCATCTGCCCGACACCCGATAAATGTTGCAGCACAATTCACGGTTGCAAAGTTGTGCAAACAACCCAAGTGCCCATCAATATATGAGTGGATTAATGAAATGTGGTATATGTATACCATGGAGTACTAGTCAGCTATAAGAAATAATGGTGATATAGCACCTCTTGTGTTTTCCTGGATAGAGCTGAAACCCATTCTACTAAGTGAAGTATCCCAAGAATGGATAAACAAGCACCACATGTACTCACCAGCAAGTTGGTTTCAGTGATCAACACTTAAGGTTTTAATCATTAAGGTATTAATTGTTGAGGTTTTATAATACATTTTCCATGTTGAGCAGGCTGTCCTGGTTTTTCTTTCTATTCTTGGTACTCTGGATGCCTTAAAATGAATGAAAAGCTCTTACTCCTTCATCTAATTGACTCATTCTCAATATTTAATTAAAAATCCCCTCCTCCAGGAAGCCCTCTTTGATGTCCTCAGGCCTGGTTATGTTCCCGAACTCTGGGTTGTTCCCAGAGTACTTTGCACGCCCCTCTGCCACCTGCTTATATGGTGCAGGCTTGTGATTCGCTACTTTTCAATGTCCCCACTGAGCTACAACCTCTTTAAGGGCAGGGACAAAGTCTGCTTCATCGTTGTATCTTTTAACAGATAGCACAATGCCTGGCAGGTAGTAGGGGCTCACTCCAATTACCTATTGTTGCATAATGAGCCATCTGAAACTTAATGGCGTAAGACAACAATATTTTATTTTTTAACGTCTCTTGTTGTTTTGGTGAACTATGACTGGGCTAAGCCAGGTGGCTTCACTTTTGAGGTCCCCTCCTGTGGTTGCATCAGACAGTGGCTGGAGCTGGCATCACATCTAAACCTTCCTCCTCACTCACAAGTCTCGATGTCAATGCTGGCTGCCACCAGGGGGCCTCGGCTGGGCTGTTGGCTGGAACACCTATTTCTGACCTCCTCATATGACCTGGGCTTGCTCCCAGCATGGTAGGTGGGCTCCAAGAGCAAGAGCTTTTGCTGTTTTATGACTTTTTGTGACTTTTATGTTACCTTCAGAAGTCACAGAGACGCATGTCTGCTGTAGTCCATTGGTTGAGGCTGTCACAAATGTCCATGCAGGTTCAAGAGGAGAAGGCATAAACCCCACCTTCTGATGGAGAGTGATAAGAGCATATTGTAGGGACATGTGGAATAAGCAGCATGGTCATGACTATCTTCGGAAAATCTGCTACAGTGCTCAATACGTATTTGTCAAGTATTTGTAAATGGATGCTTCAAGATCACCGAAAAGATTACGTTCCAGGCCTAGACTTGAAGCAGGACTTCTGGCTGATCAGCTAAAGATCAAGTGCTGGAATGAGTGTGTTTCCCACCCCCTGCCCTTCCAGCCAGGTGTGATGCCAAGTTGTTAGGCTCCCAGAGAAGCTTTCCCATCTCCGGAGCAGTTTCAGGAGCCGCAAGGGGGGTGGATGTGCACAGCCGTGTCAGCAAAGCGTGTTGAGTTCTTGATCATAAAGTTCCTCTCTCCCATTCAAAGTACCAGGTTATTACAGTTTGTTTTTTCCTTTCTGCTTTCTGAAGTAAGTGCTTTGAAGAAGATGGATGCAAGAGAAATGATACATTAAGTATTTCTGCTGAAATGTGGGGTTTCTGTTCAAATGGAAGGTGCTGTGTTTATGACTGGCACACAAATTGGAGGACGGAACTTGCTTTCTGAACAATTGAGTTTATCATTTTTGCTCCCAGAAGTGCCTCTCACTAATGGAGAAAACTAAAAGGGTTTGAGGAAGCGGTCAGCTGTGATGCTCCAGGCAAAGAACAGTTGTATGCAAGAGACTAAATGAGAGAACCCCTCACCCCATGTGCGGACCCTGCTACTGGGTGTTGACCAGTCTGATGGGCAGGCAGGTGCCTGGTGGTGGGATAGCTGGGACCTGGGAGGGTGGCAGTCGCTGGTACCTGGGTCCCAATGACAGCATTTAATTTGTTCAGGGCAAGTTTCTGACCTGTGAGGTGACCCCTGCTGACGTGGCATTTAATGAATGTGACAATTATTGTAGAATATAGGGTCTGAATCCAGATGATGTGGGCTCACATCCTACTTCTGCTCTTTACTGGCCCTCCAGCTTGGACATATAACTTCATTTCTTGGTGCCTCAGTTGTCCCATCTCAATAATGGGGACAATAATAGAGCCTATCTTTAGAGGCTACTGTGAGGGTTTAAGTGAGCAAATGTTAGCTGTTATTTTCACTGTCGCTGTTGTTTTGTCATTGTTACTCATGAACCGCTCTCCCCAGACCTCTAGGCCTACAAACCACATGTATAATTTTAAACTTTCTAGTAGCAACATTAAAAAAAAGAAACCAGGTGAAATTAATTTTAGTAGTATTTTTTTTAATCCAACATAGCTCAAATAGTATTATTTAAATGTGTGATCAATATAAAACATATTAAGGATATGCTTTACATTCTTTTTTACATACTAAGCCTTTGGTCTTTGAAATATGGTGAGTTCTTTACTGCACATTTCAATTTATGCTGGCAGCATTTCTCTTGCTCAGTAGCCCCGTGTGGTTGGTGGCTACTGCTGTGGACAGCACAGCTCAGGAGGGCTTGCTCCTATACCATAAATTTAGCTGCAGCTGACAAGATACCTTTTGAGGAAATGGCAAGATGCCGATTGCAGTACTCATTGAGTACCTACTGTGAGCTGGGTACTTTACATATCAGATAATTTAATTCAAATTAAATTATCACATAATTTAATCCTGTGACCATCATGCCTACAGGTATTTTTTGTGCCCATTTTACAGATGGATTTCTCAGAGTCAAAGAACTAATTTGCCCAAAGTTTCCCAGCTAGAAAGAGGCAGAATTTGAACTCAGGTCTATGGGACTGAGATTCCTTCCCTATGGCAAGATGGTAACTAGATACTCAATTTTACAGACAGTAGGATGTGAGTGCTGTCCAGAGCTGAGGGAGGGCTCACACAAGCCACTACCCACTGTGCCAAGCCTCCTTTGTGACCACATTTGAAGGTGGCCAGCTGGGCTCAGTCACCACCAGGGTAAGTGCTGAGTCTGGGCCCAGGGTCAGGGCTCAGGGCTCAGAATAAGCCTGGGGTTTGGAGCTGTGTCTATGACCTGGGTCATGATTCAGGGTGAAGCTGGGATCTGGGTCCAGTCTGTGCAAGGGTCAGAGTTGAGTCTGTGACGAGGGCCATAGCTTGGTGTATGGCCAGGTCAAAGTTTGATCTGAGGCTGAGGTCAGGGTTCTGCTTTGAGTCAAGGCCTGAGCTCATTTCATGTCCAAAGGGCAGAGTGGTAGGTGCAGTGAGTTCACAAAGGGCTCACACCTCCAGGTGGGTCCTGTCAGGCCAGACCCCTTTCTAGGCAATGCCTCTGCAAATGCTGGGACATTGACCTTCCTCTGCCTTGTTGCAGGAGCAGGAGACCTGGGCTACCCTGGAGAACAATGCATATGCTTGTTTGGAGGCTCAGGTGCAGCAAGAGCTAAACTTTTTGCAGGAGTGGTGACCTCTGGAGAACATTAGGGGCACACAGTGGTCAGACTCCTCCACCACGTTCACCCTGGATGGGACAGGGATCTGCAGCACCAGATTCCAGCAGCCGTGTTGTCTATTGTTGAGGCCGTGAGGGAGAGGACAGAACTCCCTCAGCTCCCCAGGAAGGGTAGGCAGAACTTATAGGAACACAGCCAGGGTGGCTGGACCATGGGTCAGTCAGGGCAGAGGGCATGCCACTCAAGCCTGAGGGCTGAGCTGAGTTGGGTGGCACCACGGAGCAGGAGGCATGGAAGATTCCATTGGTTAGACCAAGCCAAATGCCAGGCTGTGGGCCACAGGGGTCACCTCTGTCACAGGCTGAATAAATGGGGCTGTAGCCATCCAGTGAAATAGCACTCAGCTGTAGAAATGAATGAGGAACTATTTTCAGGTAAACCGTTAAGAGAAAAGCAAGGTGGGAATAGGTGTATAGTATGCTCTCTATTGTATAAGAAAATATGGAAATGCAAATGTGAATGTCAGAGAATGTATGCAGTACTAATAAATGCAGTTCTTATTATCCTGAGGTTGTGGAAGGAGGGTGTTCCTAAGAGCGAGCAGAGCTCAGTCAAGGGACCAGGCTTAAGACTTACGAATATCATCATATCTTGGCTAGCCATTAGCCTCTCCAAGAACTAGCGCTTCCCCCTACACTGGGGATCCGTGGGTGTTCATTCCTACCACCCACATCTCAAGGTCCAGGTCCTCCTCTGAGTGGGACAGGGGGTGGAAAAGGAGGGCTCAGTGGAGGAGTCCCCACTTGGGGAACTGGGCAAGTCCTAACTGACTGGAAGTGATTTCCTTGTGGTCCCGTCCACGCAGCAGGGGTAGAAATGTGCTTCGTGGACCTGAACATAGACTGCTTGCTCATTCATTTGAACTGAAATCAAAGTGGTTTTGCAAGGAACCAAAAGCAGTGAAATGTGATGACAGAGCTAAACATCCACACGTCGTAGATATTTCCTTTGGGGTGAAAGAGGCTTGTGTGTGTTGTTGTTGTGGCTGCCAAAGTTCTGAAGCAAACTGTTTCCAAAAAGTATTGTGCATTTGTAATGCAATTTAGAAGCGCTTATGTTTTTATTTGACAGGTGCATATTTCATGAGAAAACATTGAATGTGTATTTAATCAGGATTTGTAGGGAATCACTGGTAATCCTTTTATGTTTCTTCTTTATATTTCTATTTATAAATTTGCTTCACTGCACATACCACAAAAAATTACTGAACAGCTAAAAAGATTGACAGTACAATTGAACTTAGCAAGAATACCAGCAAACACTATGCATGTGTTGCTTGTGTGTGTATGTGTATATGTTTATGTGCATATGTTTGTGTGTGTATATATACACACACACATATATATATTCATACATATATGCATCACAATATGTTACAAACGTGTTACAAGTATAATTTTAATTTGGTGGAGGAGGGATAAATTATTCAATAAACTGTGTTAGAGCACATGGCAACTATTTGGGAGAAAATAATTAGACTCTCATCTTCCCATGGAGTAATCCCATGGATTACCATTATTACATAGTAATTGCAAATATTAAAACTAAAATCATAAAGCAATTTGAACAATGTATAGGTAAATATATATAAAGTCTTACATAGGAAATGATTTATTTTATAACTCCCTGCCTCAGTTTCTTTATTTATGTAATGAGATAATGACAGTGTCTTTCTCATGGGATCTCTGTGGGGATTTAATGTATAATGTATGTAAAATCCTCAGAAAAGTGCCTGGCATGTGGTAAGTGCTATAGAAGTGTTAACTATTATGACTGTTTCTAAACATGGTATCAAATAGAGAAACTAAAATAAAATGATAGATGTGACTACATAAAATGTTAGAATTTCCGAACGTCAAAAATAGCATATACAAAATAGAATGCAAATGACACGTTAAAAATTCAGTCTAGATGACAGAAAAATATACTATATGCATAGAGTTATTTAAAGAAAAAAGGGACAGACTTCTGAAAGGAAACACGAACCAATAGTCGCCCAATACTTAAAAAAAGATCCATGTTAATTCTTTCAACAAATACTTGTCATTCACCTGTGATATTCTGGGCTCTTTCTGGGGACAGGGGAATAGCAGTGAGTAGGACTAAGCTCCTGCTCTCAAAGGACATACCTTCTAGTGGCCTTAATAAACATATGAACAAGGGAGCCTAATTCAGGAAGGATCGAAGAACGAAAAAACAAAGCGTAATTATTTTTTTTAACATACCAATGTAGCAAATATTTCTGAGTGATTTTATTATGTATTGGTGATGATGCAAGGAGATTAACATTCTTACACATTTCTAATGGGAGCAAAACCCAGTGCAGCCTGTTTACAGGGACTTTTATCAACATGTACTAAAAAATTGTGAATCGTGTGATTCCTACAACTCAACAATTTAACTTATAGGAACTTATTTTGAGGAATAATCAGAAATACATAGAAAAGTTTCTGTACAAGAACATATACTGAATGATTCATTCATTCATTTAAAGATATTTATTGATCAGGTCCTGGGGATATGGCAATGATAAAAGCAGACAAAAGTTTCTGTTTTGAGAGAGTTTATACTGAAAGGTGTGAAGACAATAAACACACACACATATGTATGTATGTGTGTGTGTGTGTGTGTGTGTGTATTCAGATTGCGAAAGTGCTATGAAGAAACACAAAGCAGGTTAAGGAGGGAGGGGTATTCCCCAGCTCCTCAAGGGGCTGGGTTGGAGGAAAGGGACTCCTGTTTTAGGTAAGATATTAGAGGAGACCTCTCAGATTAATCAATGTTTATGTAAAGGCCTACTGTAAGCCAGAGACCACACCATGCTGACATCGGGGGAAGAGCATGCTCACAGAGAGGAAAGCGAGTGCGAATGCCCTGGGGTGGGAGGAATGTATCTGGTGTGTTTGAGGAGGAATAGGGAGGCCAGTCTGGCTGGAGCAGTGTGAGCCACGGGAAGATCAAAGATTAGATCAGAGGAAGAGAGGGCAAGATCACATAGAGATTTGTGGGTCATTGTAAGCTTTGTGAGAAGCTGGTTGATGATTAAAACAATAGCCATTAAAAAAAAACTCACAACTTTGTGGGTCAGGAATGTGGGAAGAGCTCAGCTGAAAGATTCTTCTGTTGACCTAGCATCGGCAGACAGAGGTCACTTGGTGATACTCAGCTGGAGAATGAGCTGATCCTCAGAGTCAGGACAGTTTCACTAACATGGGCATCTTGGCAGGGATGGCTGGAGGGTGGGGCTCAGCTGGGTCAGCCAACTGGAGGGGCCTGCACGTGAGCTGTCCAGCATAGTGGCCTCTAGAATTGACTCAAGTCAAATACCGAGTAGAGGACACCATGGGAGGGGTGCCACATTTAATCTCCCACATGGAGTAAAAGAGAAAGGAAGGAGTCAAAGGGCCAGTTTTATTTCAGTGATTTAAAATGGTGACAGCAGGGCCAGGCATGGCGGCTCACACCTGTAATCCCAGAACTTTGGGAGGCTGAGGCAGGAGGATCACTTGAGGCCAGACGTTTGAGACCAACCTGAGCAACAAAGCAAGACTCCATCTCTACAAAAAAAAAAAGTGACAACATAGAAATAACCAAAATGTCCCACCAAGAAAAATAGCAAAATATATAATATAGATTTACATACAAATAGCAGAATATTTGTCAACCAATAAAACTGTATTTTCAGAGAATATTGATGAATGAGGGAAGATAATGCAGGGTATGTCTGTGCGTGTGTGTTGGAAGGGGACATGTGTTTATTTGTGTGCCCATAAACACACTTTTCACATTTTGAAAAGCTGTCAGGCAATGGAATATCAGAGATCAGCCATGAGAGGGGCCCTTGGTCACCAGCCTCTGTCTGTAGTGACTGGGCGTCTCCAGGCCCTCTTGCATGGCCGTTTAGACAGAATTTTCCTGAATGTGGGATCCTGTGAGTAACCCTTCAGAGTCTTCCCCCGGACAGTTAATCAAGGACTGTGAAGCTTAGGAGGCAAATCAACCTTGCCCAAATAACTCGAGTAACTGGTTGCCATTGTCAGTTCCCAAACCAAGTATGTATTTTATTTATTTATTTATTTATATTTTTTATTAAAAGGGTAACAAGCGCTTTTATTACACGGCTATCATGTATAACGCTTAAGTCAGGGTTTTTGGTGTGCTCATCTCCAGAACAGTGTTCGTTGTACCCAGTAGGTCAATTCTTACCCCACATCCACCCTCTCAGCCTCTCCTCCCTCCTTGGTTACTCATGTCCTTTGTGCCTGTGTGTACTCGTCTGTTAGCTCTCACTTATTAGTGAGAACATACGGTGTTTGGTTTTCCATCCCTGAGATACCTCACTTAGGATAATGGTTTCCAGTTCTCACCATGTTGCTACAGATGACATTATTTCATTCCTTTTTATGGCTGAGTCGTACTCCATGGTGTGTGTGTGTGTGTGTGCGTGTGTGTGTGTGTGTGTGTGTGTACACACCACATTTTCTTTATCCACTCATGAATTGAAAGGCACTTAGGTTGATTCCGTATCTTTGCAATTTTGTGCTGTGATAAACATTCAAGTGCGGGTATCTTTTTGATAAAATGACTTCATTTCCTTTGGGTAGACGCTGAGCAGTGGGATTGCTGGATCGAATGGTTTGTCTACCTTTATTTCTTTGAGGGATCTCCACACTGTTTTCCATAGAGGTTGTACTAATTTGCAGTCCTATCAACAGTGTATAAGCATTCCTTTCACTCTGCATCCATGCCAGCATCTGTTGTTTTTGGACTTTTTAATAATGGCCATTCTGATAGGGGTAAGGTGGTATTTCATTGTGATTTGAATTTGCATTTCCCTGATGATTAGTGATATTGAGTTTTTTTTCATATGTTTGCGGGCCATTTGTCTATCTTCTTTTGAAATGCATTTGATTTTTAAAAACACTCTTCCTGAATCTCTATTTAGAGATGACTGAGCATCTCGGAAAGTGTTTCCATTGTCAAGGTCAGACTCAGGAGCATCTCTGTGGACCTGTTGGTCTGGGGGTGTTGTAGGACAGCCTCATCACTCATTCATCCATACGCTCAGCAAATGTGCTTACATGTGCTAGAGCAGGTAGGCTCCCCTGTGTGCCCACCACTGTGCTAAGCCCCAGGGCTATAGAGACAAGAGGACAAACACTATAAAGTGTTTGCCGAAGGGACCGTATCTGTCAGCTCTCTTTCCTGGCTTATCCTAGGACCAGCACTTCCTAGTAACCCTGTGAATGTGTAAATGAATGAAATGAACAATTCAGTAGGAGAATTATTTGAGGATGAATTTGGAATTCAAATAGGTAGCTCAAATCTGGATCCTGAAAAAGAAGTCTGGAATGTTCCATAAGCTTCTTTGCAGATCCAGCCCTTGGGGCAATTTCTGACAAAGTCACTGAGGTAATTTCCCTCAGTCCCTGCTGCTTCGCTTGACCAAAGCAATCCTGACCCTGCAAAGCAAAGCACTAAAGGGTGATCACAGACAACAGTTGCCAGTGTTTTGAGGGTCTCTGTGCAAATTTTTTAAAAGGCAACCTCTCTTGGTGAACCTATTGCAGAGATGTCCCTCCCTCTGGACTAACCCAATCCGTGAGAGGAATAGTGGCTCCCAGGCTAATTTAATTTCAAGCCCCACTCTCTTCCTTGACCTGTGGATTCGTGCATAATGATGGTTGGATCCAGGTGCCTTGGTGGATCCTTCCAGGTCATTGGTGACCTGCTGTGATCCTGTCTCTGCCCATCTGAACTCTGCATAGTGTTCCCCTCCAGCCACGGGGCTCCGTCTGTCCGGCACTTGAGTCTGAGACTCATTCTCTTCCCTCCTGGGAGACCCCACCCCAAGCCTCCACACCCCAGCTAAGCGGCCTGCAGACAAGATCAAGACAGGTGCCTCCCTCCTCCCTTCTCTCTACAGAACAGACCAGATGCTGATCCATCTATGAGGGCCCAGGAGGGAGAGAGGAAGGAGCTGATACTCTCCCCATAAAGCTACCGTTATTATGATCATCATAGCACTTAGCGAGTAACCTGGAGCGCTGGGTTCACTGGGGCGAATCAAAGCCAATCAAAGCCAGGATTCCAGCGCCTTTGTTGTTCCAAGTGCTGATTTGTTTCCCTGTGCTATTGTGCATTCATTTCAGTTATTCCTTTAGAGCAGAATTTAAGTTGTTTATTGATTTGCTCTGTAAATTGCTGGGTAATGCTCTAGGCAGAAGCTTAGATAACAGTACAAATTCCACCACATCTAGCAGCAGCCAACCCCCTCAACCTCTGTGTTTCCACCTATAGTGGCAATGTCTTAAGCATCTTTGCTTTTAGATATCACTTTTTCCCCATTTAAAGGCAATGCAATTTGCTTTTTCCAAGAGCTCCTTTCATATTTCCATTCCATGTTTTATTTCCTCTTCTTTGTAAACTTCCTTGTTAAGACTCTACATTCAGCCCCTCTTAGTAAAGAATTGAGGATGGGGTAGTGTTAAAAAAAATGACTTTGTGATTTAGAAAATTTTCCTCTTCTGTGACTTTAACCCTTTCTTCCTGCAGTTACCAACTAGGGAGATCATTCAATTTAATAGATATTTACTGTGTACCTACCATGTGCCAGCTGCTTTCTGGGTGGTTGGGATACATCAGTAAACAGCACAGATAAATTCCTTCCATCACGATGTTTACATTCTCATGAGGGAGACACAAAATAACCAATAAGTGTGCATGGTGTGCTAAAAGGAAGTTAGTGCTTTAAAGTAAAATGTAGTGGAGAAAATACAGAGATTGGAAATGCTTGTGGTAGGATTAGTTTATAGTTTTAAAGAGAGTGGCTAGTGTAGGCCTCACTGAGGAATTGATTTATTGACAAAGGCTTGAACAAGATAAGAGACATTTAGGGTAGACAAAAAGGGGAGGAGGGAAAACTTTCCACACAGGGACAGCCAGTGCAAAGGCCCTGAGGCAGGAGCCCGTTTGCTATGTTCAAAGAATGGCAAAGAGGTTGGAGGGCCTGGAGCTGAGCGTGTGAGGGAAAGGGTGGGAGGAGGCAGAGTCAGGGAGGTGCCTGAGGACTGGAACTTGCAAGGCTCCAAGGCCATTGTGAGGATTTAGCCTTTGCTCTATGTGACATGGGGAGCTGTTGCAGAATTTTGAACAGTAAGATGACTTGTTGGCATGTGAAAAAGATCACCCCAGCTAGGGAGTTGAGAATAGACCGTGGGAAGCGATTGCCAATTCAAGATAGGGTAGATAATGACATCTGCCTGGGCAGAGCTGGTGGCAATGGTTGGATTCTGGACATTTTTTAAGGTACAGTGAACAGGTTGCTGGTGGATCAGTAGTGGAAGTGAGAGAAAGAGAGGGGTGTAGGCCCAGACAACTGGAAGGATGGGCTTGGTGCCACCTGAGATGGGGAAGAATGTAGAGAGAGCTGTTTACTGGGGGAGATCAGCAGTGCAGGTAGCATCGGGCGGCAAGAGAAAATGGAAAAGACAGCTTTGGAGTCAAACGGGCCTTAATTGCCCCACTGGTTAGTTCTGTGACCCTCAGAAAAATATTAATACTTAACATCTCTAAGGCTCAGACTTTATACTCTTCACATGATGTGGAGGTGATTTTCTCCACATATACTGCCCCAGGTGTTGGAGATGAGGATTCAATACTAGAGTGTGTCCTGGAAGCAAAGTGAGCCACACAAGTGAGTCCCTTGCTGCGTGTTTCCAGAAAGGCCAGGGACCCATTCTAATCTCAACTCATAGACTGGCCTGGTTGACATGAAGTAACTTACTTCCCCCACTCCAGGCCTCAGTTTCCCCATCTCTAGAATGAGATAGTTGACATGATTAACCTTTCAGATCTGTTCCAGCATTAAGGGTGCATGAGTGTGGGGATCTCAGGGTCAGGGGGATTCTGCCTTCCAGCTAGCTCGTGTTTTGCCTCATACTGGGAATTCACGTGTGTGTGTGCATGCTTGTACACACACACACACACCCACACACACACAGACACCCCACAGAGCTCAGCCCAGTTCTGAAGGTTTTCTCCTGTTTGGACAGATCCCACCTTCCTGGGCATCTGGCCAAACTCTTCTTAGTTGGCAGCACACAAGTCCCCATGCTGTTTATCTCCTTCCCGTCCAGCCCATAGCCTGGTCGGCCCTCGCCTTTCTTGGTGGCCACACCAGACAGGGAGAGCGCTCTAGGCAGCCACTGTTAGCCAAGGATAACCACAGTCAGAGCCAAGGGAACGATCTCCCTTCCTCTTTGCAGCATTTC
>CAUYRT010048467.1:0-35828 GCA_963574885.1 Lepilemur ruficaudatus
AATATAAATACTTATGGCAAATTTTTTTTTTTGCAATGAGAAAAAAGTAAATATATTTTCTTAAATGAAGAGGGAAGATTAACCACAAACTTTTGCCACCCACCTTTTAGAGAACCCAATGACATAAAATACAGAGGTACAAAAAAAAAAAAAAAAAAGGCAGAGTATAACATATAGCATCCTTTTTTTTAAAGTGTACAATTAAATGATTTTTAGTGAATTTACCAAGATGTACAGTTAATCACATAAATCAGTTTTAAAGGAATTCCTTCCCCCTATTGAGACCCGTAATTCCACTCCCCAACTACTTTTCAAGAATGTCCCACCCCTCCACAGTGTCCACCATGTCACTCAGATGTGGGTTTACCTCCCACCCCCCAAATCCCTAGTGAACACTCCCACCATTTGAGCACCATAGTGTTAATCAGTCAATACCAATTTGATGGTGAGTACAAGTGGGGCTCATTCTTCAGGTCTTGTGTCACCTCACTTTGAATAATGGGCTTAAGCTTAATCCAGGATAATATAAGCGGTGCTAGCTTACTGTCATTTCTTAAAATTGAGTACTATTCCGTTGTAAACATATACCAAATTTTAATAATCCACTCATGAATTGACGGGCACTTGGGTTGTTTCCACGACCTAGCAATAGTGAATTGTGCTGCCATAAACATTCGGGTGCAAATGTCTTTATAACAGAACGTCTTATGCTCTTTTGGGTAGATGCCTAAAAATGCTATTGCTGGATCAAATATTAATTCTATTTTTAGCTCTTTGAGGAATCTCCAAATTCTTTTCCACAAAGGTGGCACCAATTTGCAGTCCCACCAGCAGTGTAAGAGTGTTCCTGTCTCTCCACATCCTCGCCAGCATTTGTTGTTTTGGGATTTTTTGATAGAGGCCAATCTCACTGGGGTTAGGTGGTATCTCATTGTGGTGTTGATTTGCATTTCTCTAATGATTAGAGATGATGAACATTTTTTTATATGTTTTTTGGCCATTATTCTGTCTTCTCTGGAGAAGTTTCTGTTCATCTCCTTTGCCCATTTATAAATGGGGTTGTTTGATTTTTTCTTGTTAATTCTTTTGAGTTCTAAGTAGATTCTTGTTATCAGACCTTTGTCGGAGGTGTAGAGAGCAGAATTTTCTCCCATTCTGTAGGTTGTCTATTTGCTCTAGTGATAGTTTCTTTAGCTGTGCAGAAGCTTTTTAATGATCTTTGATGTTACTATTGCAGCTGTTTTGAGGCACCACAAACCACACCCATGTAAGATAGTGAACGTAACTTATAAATGTATATGTTCTGACTGCTCCACAGGCTGGCCATTTCCCACCTTTCTCCCTGTCCACAGGACACCCTATTCTTTGAGACAAAACAATATAGAAATAAGCCAATTAATAACACTAAAACGGCCTCTAAATGTTCAAGTGAAGAGTTGAGTGTCTCTTACTTTAAATCAAAAGCTAGAAATGATTAAGCTTAATGAAGAAAGAATGTTGAAAGCCAAGATAGGCAAAAAGCTAGGGCTCTTATACCAAACAGTTAGCCAAGTTGTAAATGCAAAGGAAAAGTTACTGAAGGAAATTAAAAGTATTACTCTAGTGAGCACACAGATGATAAAAAAGGAAAACAGCCTTACTCTTGATGTGGAGAAAGTTTTACTGGTCTGAATAGAAGATCAAACCAGCACAACGTTCCCTTAAGCCAAAGCCTGATTCAGAGCAAGGCTCTAACTCCCTTCAATTCTATAAAGGCTGAGAGAGGAGGCTAGCAGAGATTGGTTCATGGTTATAAAGAAGCCATTTTTATAACTAAAATTGCAAGGTGAAACAGGAAGTTATCCAGAAGATCTAGCTAAGAGAATTGCTAAAGGTGTCTACACTAAACAACATATTTTCAGTGTAGATGAAATAGCCTTTAACTGGAGGAAAATGCCATCTAGGGACTTTCATAGCTACAGAGAGAAGTCAATGCCTGGCTTCAAAGCTTCAAGAGACAGGTTCTCTTGTTAGGAGCTAATGCAGCTGGTAACCTAAAGTTAAAGTCAGTGTTCACTTACTATTCTGAAAATCCTATGGCTCTTAAGAATTAGGCTAAATCTACTCTGCCTGTGCCTTATAAATGGAATAACAAAGCCTGGATGACAGCACATCTCTTTACAGCATGGTTACTGAATATTTTAAGTTCACCATTGGGACCTACTAAAAAAAGATTTCTTTCTAAATATTACTGCTCACTGACAATATACCTGGTCACCCAAGAGGTCTGATGGAGAATACAGGAAGATTAATGTTTTCATGCCTGCTAATACCACATCCGTTCTATAGCCCATGGATCAAGAAGTAATTTTGATTTTCAAGTCTATCATTTAAGAAATACATTTTGTAAGGCTATAGCTGCTATAGAGATCTGGGCAAAGTGAATTGAAAACCTTCTGGAAAGGATTAATCATTCTAGATGCCATTAAGAGTATTCATGATTTATAGGGGTCGTCAAAATATCAACATGAACAGGAGTTTGAAAGAAGTTGATTCCAAACCTCATGGATGACTTAGAAGGGTCCAGTACTTTAAGGAAGTAAGTACTGCAGATGTGATAGAAATAGCAAGAGAACTAAAATTAGAGGGAGAGCCTGAAGATGTGACTGAATTGTGGCAATCCCAGCTACTTGGGAGGCTGAGGCGGGAGGATTTCTTGAGCCCAGGAGTTCAAGACCAGCTTGGGCAGCATGATAAAACTATCTCTAAAAAAAAATGTTTTTTAAAATTGCTATCAAACAGCATCACATGCTACAGAGAACTCTTTTTGTGAAAGGCAGAGTCAACCAGTGGAGCAAACTTCATTGTGTTATGTTAAGAAATTGCCACAGCCACCCCAACCTTCAGAAATCACCATCCTGATAAGTCAGTACCCATCAACACTGGGGCAATACCCTATGCCAGCAAAAAGACTACAACTTGCTAAAGACTTAGATGATTATTAGCATTTTTTAGCAGTAAAGTATTTTAATTAAGGTATATCATTTCTTTAGACATAATGATATCACATAATTAATAGACTACAGTATTGTGTAAACATAATTTTTCTATGCACTGGGAAACCAAAAAACTTGTGTGACTTGCTTTATTGCAATATTCACTTTATTGCTGTGGTCTGGAATTGAATCCCCAATATCTCTGCAGTATGCCCCATAATATATGATGACAAACAAAGAAACTGACAAGGTTTTTGGTAAATTTAAATAGACACAGACTGTTTTGTACATTTTAAGAGGCCAGTATTGAAGGAGATTTAAAAACAAGATGGCACTAAAGTGCTGAAAAACAATAAAACAAAAGAAAACAAACAATACCACAGAAGGCAGCAAAGTAGGGGCAGACACAAAATAATATAGTAGAAATGATAAACGCAATAAATTTGAGTACATTAAACTTATCTGTTTAAAGAAAGATACTGTCATGTTGGATATCATTGAAGCAAAACAAAATGTAATTCATGCTGTTTATAAGAAATACTGAACATTGAATGCCACATAAAAGGTGAACAAAATGATGACAAAGCCAATTCCAGGCAAATACTAACAAAACCAAAAGAAATCTGAGTTAGCAATATTAATATTAAATATAGATTTTAAGGCAAAGAACGTAGTGAAGAATAAGAGTTTCTTTACTTAATGACAGAAGCAGTAATTCAACAAAGAAGAATCCATACTCCTGTCCCTATATGCCCCAAATAGCATAGAGTTATATAAAGCAAAACTAAACAATATTATATAGGTAAATATAAAAATTTACTATCAAGGTGGTTGAGTCTAATACCCCTTTATGAAAAACTGATAGATCAAGCAGAAAAAATATATAAGGATTCCAAAATTTGAAAAACACATTTGACAAGCAAGATCTAGTGGATTTATGCGTTAGCATTGCCACAATAAATGGAAAATGCACATTATTTTCAGGAAAAGTCTCAGTAAGTACCAAAGAATCAATGCCTTATAGATTATGTTACATTACAACTATAAGGTAATGCACAAAATAACCAAGAAAATACCCTGTGTGAGAAAATACTTTACATGAGAAAAATCGTTTTAAATAATTCAAAGAAGAAATCAAGTGAAAAATTTAAAATATTTAATACTATAATGGAAGCACTCTATATCACAACTGTGGACATAGCTAAAAACATACTTAGAGTGACATTTATAGCTTTGGGAACATACTAAAAAGCCAGATATACTGAAAATTATTTAGTGATCTAAGCATTCTAGCTTTAGAAGTTAAAAAAGACTATATTCTAAGAAAGTATGTTTGGCAATAATAAAGACAGAAACAAATTAATGAAATAAAAATCAAAGAAACAAGAATGAGGATCAACAACACAAAAGCTAGTTTTTTGAAAAGATGAAGTTAAATTGATAAATCTTCAAGATTCATCAATACAAAAAGGCACAATTAAGCAATATGCACAAAAATCAAAAGGTCACAAAAAGTAGGATTAACAAAATCATAAACAAATACCATGGAAAACTTTGTCCCACTAAGATAAAAACTTAGGTCAAATGGCAATTTTCTAAATACATATACATGACCAAAATTACACCAAAAGAAAGAAAAAAAATACCTAAATAGAACTATAATCACTAAATGGTAAAAAAGTAGTAAATAGTATAAACTATGGGAAGTATAAACAACAAATTCAGAATAGTGTTGATGAAGTCTAACTTATACATTTTTCTTCCATGCGTTGGACTTTCTTAATATTTGCATCTCAAAATTCATGACCACATTTAATATTACTTAGATTTTCTTCTGTTATCTTCTAGGAGCCTTGTAGTTTTGAATTTTCCATTAAGTTTATAACCCATTTTGAGATAATTTTTATGAAAGATGTAATTCTGTCTCTAAATTCATTTTTTTTTTGCATGTGGTTGTTTAAATGTTCTAGCAACATTTGTTGAAAAGATTATCTTTTCTCTATTGAATTTGCTTCTTTGTTAAAGATCAGTTGACTATACTTAAATAGGTCTATTTATGGACTCTCTGTTCTATTGATCTATTTGAGTCTATTCTAGTGGGGTGTGAAATGGTATTTCACTGTGGCTATAATTGGCATTTCTCTGATGACTAAGATCTGAGCATTTCCATGTGCTTATTGTCTGTCCATATATCTTTTTAATGAAGCATTAGTTCAAGTCTTGCCCATTTGAAAAGCATGCTGTTTGTATTCTTAACAATTTACAAATTGCAATTCTATTAATAATTTACAGCTAGATTTACAATTTTATTTTACAATACAATTCCTTTCTCAAATACATGTTTTGCAAATATTTTCTCCCAGTCTGTGGCTTCCATGTTTTATTTTCTTAACAGGGCTTTTGGATGAGCAGCAGTTTTTAATTTTGATTATGGCCAAGTTATTAATTTTTTCTCTTTGTTTAGTGCTTTTGGGGTACTTTAAAAAAATCTTTGCCTTAAAGTTGCAAATGTATTCTGCATTTTCTTTCTTTCTCTCTCTCGTTCTTTCTCTCTCTCTTTTTCTTGAGACAGGGTCTTGCTCTGTCACCCAGACTGGAATGCAGTTGCACAATCATAGGTCACTGCAGCCTCAAATTCCTGGGCTCGTGCTATCCTGCTGCCTCATCCTCTTGAGCAGCTGGGACTATAGGCATGTGCCACCATATCTGCTTTATTTTTCTATTTTTTGTAGAGTTGGGGTCTCACTATGTTGCCAAGGCTGGTACCGAACTTCTGGCCTTAAGTGATGCCCCTGTGTTGGCCTCCCAAAGTGCTAGGATTACATGCATGACTACCATGCCCAACCTTCTCCTGTGTTTTCTTTGAGAAGCATTATAGTTTTAGCTTTTTGATTTTAGGTCTATGGTCCATCTCAAATTGAGTCTTGAGCATGATATGTTTATGTAGTTAGTGAAGCACCACTTGTTGGAAAAAAATTTCTTTCTCAATTGAATTGCATTGGTACATTTTCATTTATTTTTATTTGTACAAATTTATGGAGTACATGTGATATTTTGTTACATTCATAGATTGCATAATGGTCAAGTCAGGGCTTTTAGAGTATACGTTACCCGAATAACGCACATTGTACCCGTTAACTAATTCCTCATCATCCACCCCCTCTACTCCCCACTCTTCCAAGTCTGCACTATCATTCCACTTTCTATGTCCTTATGTACACACTTTTTAGCATCTGCTTATGAGTAATAACATGAGATATTTGACTATCTGTGCCTGGCTTGTTTCACTTAGGATAATGGCTTCCAGTTCCATCCATGTTGCTGAAAAGAAATGGTTTCATTGTTTGTTTGTTTTTAATGGTGGAATAGTACTCTATTGTATAAATATACATATTTTCTTTATCCATGCATCCATTGATGGACACTTAGGTTAATTCCGTATCTTTGCTATTATGAATAGTGCTGTAATAAACATATGAGTGCAGGTATCTTTTTGCTATATTGATTTCTTTTCCTTTTGGTAGATATCCAGTAGTGGGATTGCTGGATCAACTGGTAGTTCTATTTTTAGTTGTTTCAGAAATCTCCAAACTGTTTTGCTTAGAGGCTGTACTAATTTACATTCCCCCCCCAACAGTGTATTAGAGTTCTCTTTTCTCCACATCCTCACCAACATCTGTTATTTTTTGTCCTTTTAATAACAGCCTACGTGCATTTTTAACAAGATCAACTGACTGTATATTTTTTATCTATTTCTAAACTCTTTATTCTTTTTCATTGATATATATTTGCCTATTTTATGCTGCTTCTATCCTGTCTTGATTGCTATGGCTTTATAGTAAGTCATAAAATTAACAATGTGAGCCATCCAACTGTGTTCTTTTAAAAGTCTGTTTTGGCTTTTCTGAGTCTTTTGAATTTCTATAAAAATTTTAAATCAGCTTGTTAATTTCAAAAAAACCCCATCTTTTGTTTTTATATTTTGGCTGTATCAATTTGGGCAGAATAGATACCTTAACAACTTTGAGACTTATATCCATCCATGATATATATTTCCACTTATTTAGATCTATTAAAATTTCTCTCAACAATGAGATCTTGCACATATTTTGTTAAGTTTATTTCCAAAAATCTTATTATTTTTGATGCTAATTCAAATGGAAATAATTTTATACTTTTATGTTACAATTGTTTTCTACTAACATGTATTTATTTTGTTTCATGCAGTCTGGCTAACTTCACTTATTAATTCTAGTCGGGTTTTTTGCAACATGTTAGGATTTTCAATATATTTGAGATGATATCATCTGCAACAAAACATAGTTCTATTTTCTTCTCACTTGGCTTTATGCCTTTTGTTTCTTTCTCCTGTGTATTGCCCTGGATAGCATCTTCAGTACAATGTGAGTAGCAGTGGTTAGAGCAATTACATTGAACTCTTTTTTGGTCAACCTTAGGGGAGAAAGCATTCAATATTAAACTATTAAGCATGATATTAGTGGTAGGTACTTCATAGATGATTTTTATCAGTTTGAATAAGTTCTCTTTTATTCCTTGTTTTCTGGGAGTTTTTTTTTTAATTCAGGTGCTTTTTGTCCCCTGCATTTATTTAGATGATCATATAATTTTTCCCCTTTATTCTATCATAGGATAAATTAAATTAATTTATTTTCTATTCCTTGCATTCCTGGGATAAATCTCACTTTGTCATGATGTATATGGTGGGATTTGATTTGCTACAATTTTTAAAGGATTTTTGCATTTGTGTAAATGAGTTTTATTGGCCTGTAATTTTCTTTTCTTACACTGTCTTTGTCAGATTTTGGTATCAGGGTTATCTTGGCACTATGAAATAATTTGGGAAGTTTCTTCCTTTCTCTCTTTTCTAAAAGTGTTTGTATAAGATTGATATTATTTCTTTGCTAATTCACTCATAAAACTATCTGGGCTGACAGTCGGTTGCTTTCAGGATTTTCTTCTTATCTTTGAGTTTTAGCAGTTTGACCATGCATGATGTATCTATGTGTGCTTTTCCTTATATTAAATATTTATTTTTCTTGTGATTTGCTTAGCAGATTAAATCTATAACCTAAAATTGTTAATCAAATTTGAAGAATTTTAATCATTATTTTAAAACATATTTTATCTTCCCTATTCCTTCTATTCTCCCCTCTGGGACTCCAATCGCATATATGTTAGACTACATAATATTGTCCTATAGATCCCTGAAGCTCTGTTTATTTTTTACCATCTTTTTCTCTCCAGATTTCAGGGTAATTTATACACAGGCTTTGAGCTTCCTTTCTACATGGCTTCTGCCGTTCTGGGATATCCTCCTTCAATTTCCAGTTGCTTTAGTAGCCCCAACATATTCCTTTCACACCTTCATCCGTTAAGACTGTGGCTTTCAGCCACTTCTGCCATACAGACTGAGTAGTGCCCTTAGAGGAGAGACTGTATAAACTTGGAATATCATTTAATTTCTGTCTTTCATTGCTGTCCAGTGCCTTCAGATAGCTTTTTTTTTTTTAAATGTCTTTTCTGCAGAGATTACAATGATTATCTGTGGAAAGGTTAATATGGTACAATTTACTCCATCATTGTTGGAACTGGAACTCTGCCTTCTGTATTCTCAAGTTTAGTTAATTTGTTCACCATTCACTCTATTTTCCAATTTAGAGACTCCACTGTCTCCGACCCAAAATAACCAGTCATTAGATCCTAACAATCCATTCTCAGGTATGTGTCCTACACCTATGGACACCTGACTTCCTCAGAGCCACCACTTTAGTCCTATTCCTTGTTCAACTGGCTCTCCTGGCCTCCTAGCCTCAGGTATCTTTCTTGAGGTATCTTTCTTAAAAACATTGCTTATTATGCCCCTTCCTTGTTTTAAGACCCCTGTATGGTTCCTTCAGCATTAAATCTCCTTGGCTTGGTCTATAAAGCACCTCACAATCCAATCTGTGTCCTGCTGTTGTTCCATAGAACCTATGCTGTATGTTAAACTCTTCTCTGTTCCTTGGACACATAAGAACTTTCCATGTTTTTGTGATTTTTGCGCTCTGTATCCTACCTACTTGGGTCACCTATTTTCATCTGGCTTTTGTAGATTTAATCTTAGAATCCATTTCAATATGACCTCTCTGGAAAGTCTTCCCTGCCTGGGCTACCTCTGTCTTCAATCTCTTGCCCTGGTGTACTTACAGTACTTACGAGTTTTCATATTGATTTTATCGGTCTATCTATCTCTATTTATCTAGCACCTCTCTACTATCTGTATCATCTTCTCTTTCTCGGGGGGCTTTAATGTCCATGGGCAAAGTGTGATGTCTTTCAGATATGTCTTTTTTGGTATCCATAACATCTAGTAAGCATTGTACATCCTGTGTATATTCTCAGTGTATTACGTTTGTTGATGATATTAAAAAGGATATTTCTCAGCAATGATACTCAAAACAGTGTTTTTACATATAGAAATTAAATGGCCACAGACATGAAAGGAGGAACTAATCAGCCAGTTCACATACTATTCTATTCTTTATCGTTTCCTTAGGAACATTTGCTCCCCCGTCAAGCACCCCTACAGAGTTCTGCAGGAACGGTGGAACCTGGGAAAATGGCAGATGTGTCTGTACAGAAGAGTGGAAAGGACTGAGATGTACAATTGGTAAGTTACTGGAGCGTGAGGTTTAGGTGACTCTTGTGTTAATAAGAAGAGCAGCAAGGCTTCTGGAAGCTTCAGTTAATGATTACAGAAAGAGTAGGCATAATAATGATGGTTTAAGATGTGTGTATCAGTTCAATAGTAAAAGCCGAGTTTTCTTCTTGGGCTATTTACCTATACATTCAGTGTCCCTGGTCTGTTTTCTGACTATCAAGATTCTCTGCAAACTCACAGTTGTGCTTCCTTCTGGCTGCAATGTCTAGTCCAGGCAATGGGTGATATTCTCTCAGGTCCTTTCAATTGGTGATATGTCATGTTACCCTATTTCAAATATCATTATTCTATCACTATTTAAATTTTCTGAAATTAAGGTGCATCTTGCTATCCAAGTATATACTCATATTAAGTTTTTGTCTTTTCTTCCTTTTCCTTGAAGAGTTGTTACTAAATTAGTCATTTGATCTCAATCAATGCTTTCTCAGAACCAAAGTTCAAGGGCATTTCTTGGTCTGAAGTGTGCATCACAACACTCTGCACAATTCATGCCCTCTGCTTAGGATCCAGAACCCTGGAAGCTCACTCCTGTCATTTCTTAGATTCCTACCAGCCCGTATATCCCCCATACCCCATGACTTTAGCCTTTTAGCTTTGACCCATATTCCTGTGATACCACTGTAGGCTCTATATTTTTAATTCTCAAGATTCCACCTAGTCTGATACACTCTCCTTGCTGATGTGTTAATGCTCTCATTCCACCTCTACCCAAATAAATATTGTGCACATTTTAACTGGAATCTGTTATCTAACATACTAGTTATTCTAATGGCAGTAACTTAAGCAGAGAGGAAAGTAATGAAATTCCTCACAGGCCAGTGGGTTCTATTAGCCTTCTATTACCCTTCCAATTACACTGCAGAGGTTCTGAACTTTGACTTTCATCTGGTTTCAATTTGAAAAAGAAAAGTATAATTTATAATGAAAAAATATATTCTTCTTTCCATTGCAGCTAATTTCTGTCAAAATAGTACCTATATGGGTTTGAATTTTTCCAGAATTCCAGTGGGTAGATATGGACCTTCCTTGCAAACATGTGGCAAGGATACACCAAATGGTATGTATCTTTCCAAACATCTTTTCTATTTAGGCATAAAAATCCTCATGTTGTGTCATACCTATCATTGCTCCAACTAGTGTGAGACTCCTCGAAGAGGCATCAAGGACTTGGCTCCCTTTCATGATGCCAATGTTTAAAGTTTAGGATGGTACTTTACCTAATCCTAATTTTCCTACAAACCTCAGTATGGATCAGTTGTTTGTGAATTCTTCTTAATTTTTTCTTAATTGTTTTATTTTTCCAGCTTACTCTGTCTCCTAGAGTTTGATCAGGTTCACATTTGCTCTTTGAGTTATATAATTTGTTTCAACTTTTACAATTAGCCTAGTTTACAGACTTATACCACCGTCTCCACTGTCAGACTTCATCTTTCCAGGTAGAGATGTAAGTCTATCTGCAGTTAGTAGTCCTGTATCATCTTTTTGGTTATTTTAGTTGTCCATCTTGGAACATTTTCTAGCTTCATTCTACCTTCTTGAACATGACTACCTTTCTTGCATAGAGCCATTCCAAGCGTAAAGGAGCAAATAATATTTTCTATTTCTAGTATGTTCCCTGATAATATCTAGGATTTTGATGACTTATTTCAGTGGCACATTAGGTAATACCTTCTGAGAAATGGCCTTTAGAAATTCAAGGATCCCTTTCTTGATAGCTAGAGCCTCTTATTCCATATAATTTTCCCTAAAAGTTTTACCCATCCCTTGTCTGCATTGACTTTCATCTGATCAATCCTACCTCTCACATCTTTCTGTAGGTAATTCCCCATTTCCTGCAGTACTGGATACCTCAAGAATATAGCCAATTTTAGATCATCTACAAAAATGATAGAACTGATGTCAGTAATGATCCTGGGGAGAATGTCACATTTTCTTTACATATTTTTGTATATGTCTAGGGCTCTTTGAAACACTGAATAGATTACATGAAATGCTTTCTTATATGCTTCTTTATTTATTATAAGAGATTATGTAGATCTGCATTCCATTTATACAATCCAAATTGCTTCTGCCCACATATATCATACTTACTCAAGTATTCATGACACTACTCGTCTTTATAAAGGGTCTTCCAGCATCTTGATTAAGAGTTCAGAGGGTAAAAGGGAACGTTAAGTCATATTGGTACTTAGTACATGTACCATATATACCATACTATACTATATGGTATACAGTGAGTACCTATAATCTATAACCTATAATCTTAATTTTATATGTCATGTGTTTTATGTATTTCACAATGATTTCTAAAACAGATACAACATATAAAACGTAACTGTGTGCTACTGAATAGGGAAGAGTAAAAGTGTCAATAATATACCCATGAAGGTCATTACACTTGATTGATATATATTATTTTTGGGGGATGAGAGAATCACCATCTTTCCTTTGGTTACTTATTTTTCTTTTCTGAACAACTATTATAAAAACATATTTATATATTTGCCTTTGAATTTCAGACTGAGCTCATAATATAATTTTACAGATCTAACTGTTGGCAAATTAACTTTCAGTTTTATTTTAAGACTTCTAATTACTCAATTTTATATAGCAAATGATCAAAATGCTTTTCAATTATTTTTAAGTAGGAATATTGATACTTGTAGGTAACATTGAGGAAAAGATGAACTGCTGAACTTGACATATGGCCACTTAAAAGTTATTTATATCCTATATATATGTTAGAAATTTTCATTATGTCATGGAGTAGAGGTGGAACCATCATATAAATTAAAGGTGACTCCAATCTTCTACTTTAAGTGTTATTGAAGTAATCTCTAGTTTTATCATTTCTAGTTGTTGCCCCAAGAGGCAGCTGCTCAAAGCTGGTCTAGAGGAAAAATTCACCTTCTGGACAGCTGTTCCTCTAATTATGATTTTATCTATCAAAGCTACTTCAGTATTAGCTATAAGAGGACAGAGAGGTAGGGAGGCTCAAGTGACAATCCTAGGAAATAAACCAAATGACCCAGAAAGCATTTATTGAGAACCAACCAAACATCTAATAGGTGCTGCAATACAATATAACTGGTTGCCTTTCAGGTGTTACCCAGATTTGCATAAGAAAGAAAAGATCAACATATAATTCAATATCTAGTAGAAATTTTTCATATGTTTCTGGTCTCTTTGCTTAGTATTCCCCCATCATGTCCAATTCAAAGTTATTATGTCCCTAATTGTTAGAAGGTAAACTTGCTTACAGACATTAAAAGAAGGAAATAGACAAATCGTCTTCTGAATTCCAGATTTAAAAATCAACACGAGTGGTATCTGTCTAAAATATTCTCGTAGTAACTGTCTGATCTACTTTTGTATCCCTGTGTATCAGACCATCCTAAACTTATTGGCCTAAAAGAATAATGATTTAGATTTCTCTCAGTTCTAGTGGTTGGCCAGCTTGGTTGTACTGGAAGGTCCAAAACAACCTCACTCGTATTTCTGGGGCAGGGGTGCTGGCTATTCGCTGGAAGGCTCTGTTCTCCCCCATGTGGCCGCTCATCTTCCAGTGGATTAGACCTGCGTCTTTGCATTACAGTCTCAGGACAGCATTCCAAGAGGGTGAAGCCTGAAACTTCAAGGCTTCTTGAGGTGTAGGCTCTGAAAGTTACACATTTCTGCCATGATCTGTTGGTCAAAGTGAGTCACAGGAACAGCACAGACTCAGGGAGTAGATGAATAGACCTTATCTCTTGATGGGAGGGGCAGCAGAGTCACATTGTAAAGGGATATGTGTACAGGTGGTTGCTGTGGTCATTTGCAAACACCGTTATCTTTTTAATTTTCCTTTTATTAAAGCGGGCAATCCAATGGCAATCCGGCTGTGTGGTCTCTCTGAATATGGAGAGATAGAATTACAAAATGTGACATTAGGAAATTGCAATGAAAATCTGGAAACCCTGGAAAAGCAGGTATGTCACATGGTCCACATGCTGGGCAACTGAGAGAAGTTCTGATTCTGTGTAAAGTCTCTGTTCTTCAGATACCTGATGGTCAAATCGACACATTTAAAACTTTCCAATTAGAAATAACAAGAACTAGTGGCTAAAATTATTATTAGTTTTTAAGTTGACATCTGTTTATGAAAAAGGACATTTGAATATGTTGGTTCAGCAAATTTCAGCAAGTGAAAATCTATAGCATATCTTAAATGGCCTCATCTTTGTAGACCAGTGAAGTTTTGACTGAAAATAGATTGCTGACATTTGAGACCAAAGGAAGGTATTTTGATGGTTTCCCAGATCAGAATGAAAAGAAAAAAACTATAACCAAAGACCCTTTGAGACAGGAGGAAACTCCAAACCTGATGCTGGTCTCAGGGCTGTATCCATGAGCAGGTGAAATGAAAAGTACATCTGACTAGATATTTTTTCATGCAGATTAAATTATTTTGACTAAGCATGTATGCATATGTGTATGCATGGAAGAGCTAACACTATGGGCAGAGCAAGGGGGGGAAGAGGCAATATTCCTTTATGTAGGTGCACTCTGGTTTCTCTTCAGATCGCGTAAATCTTTTGCCTTTTACTTTATGTAGGTGCTTTAATGTGCAGGCATGTGACATATGTTATTTAATCCTTATGAAGCTTCTGTGAGTTGGATTTTATTCTCATATTGTAATTATGGCTAAATACCACTATTACCGCTATTAGTAATTGCTAAGTACTTACATGCCAAGTGCTGTGCTGGACATTTTACTTATGTTATTGCTTCATCATATTTAATTCTTATAACACCATAGATAGGTATTAATGTACTCATTTTATAGATGAGGAAAATGTGGATTCGAGAGGTGAAGTGTTTTGCCAAGTGACTATAGCCAAAAAGTGGTGGAGCATATCTTGGTTATAAAGTCTACATTGTATACACTGGTTCCCTAATTGCAGATGGGCAGGGTGGAGGTGAGGCAAGGGTGGGAGTTGGGGTGTGGAGGTGGCTGCCAACCACACAGACTGGAGGAAAGATGGCAGATTCTGGAGTCTGACAAACCAGTATTTGACTGTTACCTCTGATACTTCCAAGCTGTGTGAAACTCTACTTCTCCTGACACTTTAAATGGGGCTGAGGGTGCTCAACTAACAATGTCATTTCTTTGTTTCTTTGTTTTTGTTTTGTCTTTTTTGATTTTTTGAGACAGGGTCTCACTCTATTGCCCAGGCTGGAGAGCAGTGGCCTTATCATAGCTCACTGCAACGTCAAACTCCTGGGCTCAAGTGATCTTCCCACTTTAGCCTCCCGAGTAGCTGGGACTACAGGTGCATGCCACCATGGCCGGCTGACTTTTTATTTTTTGCAGAGACAGGGTCTTGCTATGTTGCCTAGGCTAGTCTTGAACTCCTGGCTTCAAGTAGTCCTCCCACCTTGGCCTCCCAAAGTGCTGGGATTACAGGTGTGAGCCATTGTGCCCACCCTATAATGTTGTTTTGCTTATTAAATGTGATAACATCTGTAAACATCTAGCAAAGTGCCTAGCACATAGCAAGGACTTGGCTATTAAATAAGAGAGTGCTTTGTTTCTGTCTACTGGTTGGATATTGTTTCTGACTCTTCCCCAAATGTGAATAGTCTGTGACTTTTGGTTTGATTTTTGAAATGATGCTGTCATCTAGTGAAAACTATGGCTTCCCCCCTCCCCACGTTGACACCCAGCTTCACTACTGACAATACAGATTAGCCTCACAACACAGAGCCCAGGGACCACCAGGCACCTGGAGAGGTTGTCCTGGCTAATGCTTCCCAAATTATCTGTACTGAAACACCAGTTTAAAAAATTTCCAACCTATTGTAGACCAATAATTTTGTAAAATATAATAAAAATAAATTACTAGAAAAATGAAATGAAAAAGATATATAAAATACAAACCAAATTTTTAAAATTATTAGATTCAATAGCATAAAATTCCTATGTAAATATTTGACTGCTGACTTTCAGTTTCTGTGCTTATCACCCTATGGACTTTGTAACAAACAGTGAGCTAACACTGGTCCCCGGACACACTTTGAGTAGCTCCAGTCTAGGTAGGGCAGCCCATAATAGTCAATCAATCCTGGCAGACAGTAAAGGCTGGGAAAATCACTGGCCTGCATATACTTTGAAGCAGACATGAAAAACTGGGGAGATGTGATGTTCAGGACACTGAAACTCAGCTAATTCCAGCTTATTCACCTGCAGTCACTTGCAAAATGTTTAGAAATAAACCTAGTTGCTTTTTTTTTTTTTAACTTTTAAACAGGTAGATAGTTCCACTGCAAGATTTGATAATATTTCTACCGAAGCCCAGGTTTTAACATCTGATGCCAATAAATTAACCGCTGAGAACATCACCTCTGCTACTAGAGTGGTTGGACAGATCTTCAACACATCTAGAAAAGCTTCACCTGAGGTAAAATTCAGATTTTTTTTTTTAAAGAGAGCATTGAGGAAATAAATACAGACATCCTGAACACCACTCTTTATTCCATGATACGGATTTGGGCATGGTTTAGGTGGCTTAAACCATTTTGCAGAGCAGCCCTTGTGGCAGATGCTCAAAGAAATACAAAAGGGCTTCTTTTTTTTTTTTTAAAAGTAAAATAAAATCTTTTATTTTTTCTTAATTTTAATTGCTCTAAGAGATAATAGTCTGTTCAAAATAATAATAGCAACAACGTATTCGGTGATTATGGCCACCCTAGCATGGACACAATAGGCACATGAATGGAGTAGTCATTGTGGCAGAGACCAAGGCTGTGTGTGAGCCCAACAGCAGGGGGTCTTATTCACCAAAGACGATGAATACAGAATAGTATGTCCCTCGCGGAGACTAACTGGCCTCTTAGTGTTCAGTGGTCTTCACTGGATCCCTTCTATCTTGGAAAGAACAGTGGGTCATCTTGACTGAACGTGACACTTATTCCAGTCACAGGCTTGCCACAAAAGCGTTTCTTTTCCAAATATTTTCTTTCAGGATACTCCTGATGAGCATTATTATATTAAATCTGGGAGGTCCTGGAATGAATAAATCTATGTCACCTTATTAATATGCTTACCAATTGCGTTTGTCCTCATCATCCCTATTCTATTGTAAGTAAATAGTGTTTCAAGGAACTTATTTTGGAACATGCTATTTTAAATTCTGATCCCTTGCTGTTAAGCATATTTGCATTTTGGTCTTGGCTTTCTGAAAACTTTAAGCCTAGTGTACATTTCTGATATTATAACCTGCTAAACTCTTGTACCTGAAAACAAGGAAGTATATGCAACATTTACCAGTTGGTATAGCTTGGGTATGATCGAGCAGGGCTATAAACCACCAAATATGGGCTTGACCCAGTGTCTACAAGTTGAATATCAGCATGCCCTTAACATAGCTACTCCTTTCTTCCATTCCCTTTAAATGTCTCATTTTAAAAAAAATATTTTTTGTTCCCCTAGGTCCTTTGTGAAAGTAGGTGGGATTCAAGTCATAAGTTAAAAAAATGGGATAGAAAGGGAAAAATATTGACCACCAAATGTAGAATTTATGGAAAGGTTAGCGAGGAAAGATAGAAGGGCTCAATATCCCCTAAGAGGGCAGTTACGTAGTAATCAAATGCCAAGTGATCATCTTTCTGACATACTCCTGAATTTTTGATTGTAAGAAAATGAAAAATAATTTTACTAAGTCTAATAGTTACTAAAAATGATAGCTACACTAATTATAACTAAGTCATGCTTAGTATTAACAACTAGAACATTGCACTCTTCTTATTTTGCTACTGGTTCTGTATTCAAGCATTTGCCTTAGTCTTCTTGGGGGTATGGTGAGGGTTCTGTGAAAGGTTTTGCTATGAGGTTGAATTCAGGGACCTAAGCCTCCTAAATTCACTACCTTGATTTGTATTTTCATTTTGCCTTCTGTTGGTTCTCTTTGCTGTCTTATGTAGATCAAAAACTAAACCTTTAATTTTGTAAAATACTTGCCTCTAGATTATCATACTGGTGGTGCCACTTGCTACTATAATAATTTATGATGATGATGGTAATGTGTACATGTCTTCTATGATGATTGGCGTCTTCTCCTTGGCAGGCAAAAAAAGTTGCTGTAACAACAGTGAGTCAACTTCTAGATGCCAGTGAAGATGTTTTTCAAAGGGCTGCTGCCGTTGCTGCTGATACCTTTACAACGTAAGAACAATTTTAATTTGGAAAGAAAACTTGACAAAGTGCTGTTTACTTTCCTTGGTTAAAGAATTAACGGGGGTGCCTTTTATTTCTCTCATGGATGCAGTAACTGGCTCATTCCTCTAGACTACAGAGATGAAGTGGTATGTGTTGCCTCCTGGCTCCATGGGTGGTTGTGTCCTGGGATAGAGAGTAACTGGGATTAGATTAGAATTTGCTCTCCCAGCCTTAGTTTGTCATGGCCAAGAGGCAACCTCTGTGCAGGGCAGGACCTCTTCCAATTCCCTTCTCAATGTATACAACTGCAGAGAACAGCTCACTCTGCAGGTCACATTGCCAGCCTGTAAACCACACCTCAGCTCTCGCTTTCCAAGACTATGGTATATTTTGATTAAACTTTCTTTAGCTTTCCCAACACTACATTGAAAAAAAAAAAAAACAATAATCCAACCCTATCCATTTTCTCTCTTCTTGACTCCTATGTTCTGGATTACTAAACTCATGTACTTTTTATTCATAGAGGCTTCTCACTGGGATTCACTATATTTTTACCTTATGTAGTTTTAAAAACCCTTTTTAAATTTAAGTAAACATGTATACTCATTGTAGAAAAATAAGAAAATATGTAGAATAGCAAAATTTTTAAATTTATTGTAACTTTAGTAACATGTTGGTATGTATTCCAAATTTTTTCTCTGTGTGTGTATGTATGAGTGTGTGTATGTGTATATATGCACACATATATATAAAACATACTATATTTATTCATAACACACTTTTGTCACTTAATACCTTACAAAAATATTTATTATATAAACATTATATAAATACTTGTACATCTATACCATATTTTTAGATTACTGCACAGTATGAATAAATATTTATTTAACCAGTTCTTTGCTGCTGGACATTTAGATTGTGTAAAGTCTTTTAATATTATGAGCAATCAATATTCTTATACATCATCTTCTTTTGCATAACCCATTATTTCCTTAGGAGAAATTCTTAGAAGTAGTTCTCAGTTTTCTAATGATTATAACCAGTACCTCTTTAGTGTTGAATCCTCAAAGTAGAAAAAGCACAAAGGCACAAAGTAGAGCACTCAAAAGACTGTAATTCTGACAGGTGGTGGTGGAAGTTGTGTGAACACTTTACTGGTATATTTCATGACTTCAGATTTTCAACAGGAGTCTGGGCCCTTCTCATGGGGAGTGTGGACGTGTCTCATTTTTCCTGAAGTAGGAGAAGAAAGTGGCCATGGGCCCTGCATGGACGTTGCCTCTTGGCCATGACAACTAAGGCTAAAAGACAAGCTGTAATCTAAATCATCCCACTCTCTATGTCCCAGGCAACAGCCACTCCTGGAGCCAGGAAGCAACATATAACACTTCATCTGTGAACACGGAGGCCAAGAGCCAGAGCGGGCTCCCTTCAGAGCTGGGGGCTTCGTGTTTATGGAGAGTAGCTAGAGGAAAAGGGGAGGAGTGTGTGTTTTTGGTGAGAAACCTGAGGGAAGCGAAGTAGAATTTGGCTGAAGACATCACAGGTCACAATGTAGATGGGAACACTTTCCTCACAATAAACAATTAAGAATTTTAGTGGCTTGAGATATAGAGAAAAAACAATTCTGTGTGATTTATAAGCATTATATGATACAAATGGCTTTAAAGGAGGTGGTTAGAGGATAAATAAAAATGTAAAATATAGAACACATTGAACTATGAAAGGCTATAACCACATTCTATCCCTCCTTCCTCCCACTTTGAGTTTCTCGCCCATGTATTTATTTTCCATGATCTATCAGTTTACCCTCTACCATGTGATCTTTTGCACAAGCTCTTGTGGACTCAGATGCTTCCTTTATTTGCTTAGACAAAGCTTTCACCTGCCTCTAGCCCCCAAGTCAGGTCACCAACTCCTTGGCTCTACTCCAGAGAATACACTTAATGAGCTTCCAACAGAGGTGACCTCCCATGCCCCTCTCTCTATAGGGAAATAAATTAATTGTTGCTCAAGGCAACTTTGCTTTCCAAACTACATCCTTTGAACCAAGGCTAGGTTCATGGTCTCCTGACAGCCACCAGGCCTTAGTCATCCATCTCACTTTGACTTCTTTCATTCACAGTTTCTTCTTTGTGTCCCTCAGCTACTGAATTCCCCTTCTACCCTTACAAAGAGAAGTGGAGACAGTGATAATAAAAGGCAGAGGAGTGGCCGGGCACGGTGGCTCACGCCTGTAATCCTAGCACTCTGTGAGGCTGAGGCGGGGGTGGGAGAGGTTGGGGGGGAACGCTCAAGGTCAGGAGTTTGAAACCAGCCTGAGCAAGAATGTGACCTCGTCTCTACCAAAAATAGAAAGAAATTAATTGGCCAACTAAAAATATATAGAAAAAATTAGCCAGGCGTGGTGGCGCATGCCTGTAGTCCCAGCTACTCGGGAGGCTGAGGCAGGAGGATCGCTTGAGACTAGGAGTTTGAAGTTGCTGTGAGCTAGGCTAACGCCATGGCACTCTAGCCCAGGCAACAGAGTGAGACTCTGTCTCAAAAAAAAAAAAAAAAAAAAAAGGCAGAGGAGTGACAGGGAAGAAAGACTCCACAGCAGCTTCAACCATCTCAAGCTGTCATAGTAAAGTTTTCTAGCACCCATTCTCTTTTTCTAAAGTGGGAAGAGGCAGAATCTTAAAGCGTGGAACTCTGGAGCTGTGGATATGGTTTCTGCTAATAGGGGCATCATAGTGCAATCAATGAGTTTAGGGCTTCATCTAAGCATTTTGAACATTGGTTACAAAGGCTGATCTATAACCTTAGAACTTTACTGTCATATTGAAAGTCATAATTGCCCTGGTTTACCTAATTTTGGGAATGCAAACTGCCTCCCTAAAACTGACTACCTTCTACATTTACATTTTACTTTTGTGTTCCAGCTAGCCTTTGGTTATAAGATACCTACTCAAAGTCTGTTGATCAAACAGAGATTTATAAAGAGGCATATGGGATCTTATGGGAACTCCAGAATAGGATCATAATCTAGCTGGGCCTTGTCAACCTAAAATAATCAAAAGGGTCAGAATGTAATTTGAACAGAGTTTCTTCAAGCACAACGTTTGAGAATGGTTGCCCAGGAAGCACAGATTCCAAAAAATCGAAGTCTGTGTTTCAAATGCAGAAGTTTGGGATTGTTTATATAGACAACGTTCAGGGAAACTTAACAGAATTTCAACATTTTCCAATATAAGGCTTAATGCATAGTTACAATGATACGATTAGTCAAAGTGCTCTTTTTCTTTTGGGAATGGTATATTTAACATTACACGTTGAAGATGTAAGAGTCATGGGGTATTTTGCATCATCTGGACTGTGTTAGACACAGGACAGTAAAGGAGGCAGTTAATCTATAACAAAGATCAGTGATTAGAAGGGGGAGGTCTGGTCTCTCCTAGTCATTTACAGAACAAGAACAATGAAGAAGAGAGTTAATCTATAATCTAAGAAGCAGAAGTTGCAAACATACTGTGTGACTCAGTCTCCAGGGCTTAACTTCATCCTTAGCATAATAAATTTAGAGAGCCCTGAAATTTTATTTTTTTTTACAGCCTTGTGGACCCTGGAGCAGGGACTTCACTGAGGATACAAGGCAGCTTTACAGTTCTTAGTAAAGGAGTTTGTGGGTCTTCTCCTATTTTCAACAGGAAGAATTAGCTTCTCATTTTTAATTTATATTTGTTCTCACAATGATATAATAACCTCCCTGGTCCCCTTTACATCATGACTTTGCCAATATAACTGCTGCACTAATTGGAAAATTTCTGCATCAAAGAATCTGATGACAACTTTTAGCCATTTGTGCTAGGTTGATGGCTAGCCTCTGCATTGGCTACTCTGGGAAAGGCATCCATCTCTAATCTCATCAGTCATGGCAAGAGGAGGGAAGAATCATATGGAAGAAAAAATGGCCTTAGAAATAGCTATGGGTAGAGCAACCCTTTAAAAGTGCCTGTGAACATGGAAAACATCCCAATAAATCTAGCACATCTTTCCCTTTAGCCTGTGAACGCCTGAGGGAGCACCCCTGGTATTCTCAGTGTTTCGCAGGGTGCTGACCTCTCAGTAGTCACTCAACAGACATTATTTGGTGAATGATGCTCTCAGCAGATTGGAGTTTTGTTAGGCATTCATCCCACTGAAAGCAGCTCTAGGGTATGATTGTTACTCACTACGTGGGAAATACATAGTGTGAATTGCTGGAAACTCAGAAAATGGTTCTATGAAAGGAAAACATTTGAAACAGAGGAGCTGACTTGAAAGTTTCTGTACAGATGATGATTATATTCTCTTTATAAAGTAATCCTCAATTATTTTAAATTTTCCCTCTTTTATCTCACTTGGAGGAAGTGAAAAGATATTTTAGTGGCAGAAATAAAGATTGGGAATACAGAACAACTACGTGTTGATGAAATCCTTTTATTTCTGGGAAAACTAGATTGACTAACTTAGATACAGAGGATTAGTTAAGTACAGAAATTGTTCAAATATCTATAGGAGACAAGAAAAAGTAAAGGCCTTAGGACTTTTCTTTGGAGAACATCAAATTGACAGGTTTCCCCCCACCCCACCTTCCATCTAACCTATCTTTGAACTTAGCCCCAGCAGAAAAGACCATTGTGAAAACCTGTGGTGCTTAGTTCACAGCTGAGGCAATGAACTCTGAGCTCTGCTCTTCTGTGGTTCCCTCTAAACTGTCACCTCAGGAACCAACAACTCACCAGACACGCTTTGGACCCCAAGGGATGTGGGTCGGGGAAGGAGTTGAATAAATAGAAATCAATTCTCACCATTATAGAAACAAGTAGAAGTACATGCCTGGCTGATGGTGGGTGGCAACACCATCTTTCTATGTGAAGAGCATCATATTGATAATACAGACTATTTCTATTGGGAAATCTGTCATTCTTGAATTTCAGCATTCTGGCATCTATGTCCAAGATAGCCTTGGGTGAGGATGGTCCATGAGAATTTTTTTTAAAAGTATATATAACAAAGCAAGAAAACCAATTATTTCTAGGTGATTGTTAATGTTGTCTTGATCACATGCGTTCTGTGTTTATGCCTTTATATTGTAATGTGGGAGAGAACACACACCTCTGAGTTTATGACAAACTCTCCAGCATGTTAAGTTGTTATGTTTTATTCTATGCAGGCTTATTGAGCAAATGGAGAATTATTCCTTGTCTTTGGGCAATGAATCCGTGGTGGAACCTAATATAGCCATACAGTCAGCTAATTTCTCTTCAGAAGGTACTGGGGGGCCTACAAGTGTTCGCTTCTCTGTGCAGAAAGGTAAGCTGTTTGTCTTGTGTGCTTGTAATAGCAAAGAGCACTCCACTACCGGTTATGATTTATGCTGTGTTCATGAAAAGGTAGACTTTTAAAATTCTACTTTATTTCTTCTTGTAGGAACGAGTGATTCTCTAGTTTCTTGTTCAACATTTATACATACAAATGTGGACAGTCTTGATCCAGATGGACAGACTGAACTTCAGATCTTGCTTAACACCACACAAAGTAGGTCTCAAACTGTGTTGTCTTAAAAAGTACGGACTCAAATTCATAGAATTTATAACTTAAAATCTGCTGAATGAGAATAATGTCTACTTAGTTTTATACTGAATAATTTGCATTTGAGTATATCTGACCTGGTAATCTCAACTCTACTATTCTAGGTAATAAGTAGGATGATTTCTATTTTTTTTCCTTTTCTTTTCAAAAACCCTATGAAGTATAGCACAATTGAAATGTTTAGGCCCTGCACACAAATCTGTTTTCCTACAAAAATCTTGCTAAAGTTGTTCTGTTTCACACTTACACATTTCATAAAGATTCAGTCCCAGGGTCTGCCCATGTTTACCAGTGGCATGACACTCACAGGCTCAGATTCCTCCTGCAGGCCTACTCCTAGAACAGTTCATGTAATTGGCACAGTCATCATTTAGTTGTATTATATCATTTTTAGATTATTTCTTTTATATGGTGTGCACATGGGCTTCCTATCATCTTGCATAAGGCCTTTCAGAAATTCTTATGTGTAACTTGAAATGGTTGTATTTTTCAGGGTCTAAAAAATGCAAATCAAACACATATACATTTACCTTCTTTCCCCAAATAAAAAACTTAGTGCCAGAAAGTACATATTTTAGAAAGAATAAATACATAATAGCACTGAAAAAGCGTATTATTCGTGGGTCTGGCATTCTGTGGAATTCTGCTTGCATTTGCTGTGGCCGGATGCTCTGTGAGGGTACAGACTAAATCTAAGTCTTTTATGGTCTCTTGTACTTTTTTCTTTTAATTTTAAAATATTTCATGCATATAGAAAAGTATAGAAAATAATGTAAGCAGTAAGTACAGAAAATAATGTAGCAGGTGCTAAGTAAGGTAACAGATGTCAAGTTTTGGCTCTATTTGCTTCAGACCTCCTAAAAAAAAAAAAAGGAGAAGATCCTACAACTGCACCTGAAGCCCTCTGCCTTGTTCCTTTCCATCCCTCCTCCACAGAAATTACATCTTTCTAAAGTTGATGTGTGTCATTTTCATGGTTGTCTTTAAACTTTTGCTACATATTTATGTATCCATAAACAAAATATACTATCTTTGGTGGTGTTTTAAATATTTACATAAATGGTATCATGCTATTTAGAACTTTTTTTTTAAACTTAATATCTCATTTTGGATGTTTGTCCATATGTGTTGTCAAGCTTGTTAACTTTTACCCATTTGATAAGTATAGTGTTATTTTCCTTTTGCAGCTTGGAAGCTCAATGGTATGACATTGTTGGTCAATGTTTCTCTCCCTTGATTTGAGCATCTTTCCATATGTTTGTTAGATATTCAGATTTTCCACACTGTGACTTGCCTGTTCAAATACTGTGATCACTTTTGTATTGGATATTTGTCTTTTTCTTCTTGGTCATTAGAAATTCTCTACAAAATTTTGGATATTACTTCTTTGTTGGTTATGTAAGTTGCAAATGTCTTCCTTCCAGTCTGTTGCTATCTTTTTGAAGTCTTTTGTCATACCAAAATTTTAATTTATAGTGTGACAATCTGCCCAGTATATCTGTCTTTTCCTCTATAATTGGTATTTGTCTTTTTAAAAGAAATCCTTCCTTATCCTAAAGTCATCATGATAGTCTATTATGCTTTCTTCTGAATGTTTTTAGTGTTTATATTCATTTTTAGGTCTTAAGTGTACTTGGAATTTATTTTTGGTTTTGGTGAAAGGTATTGATTTAATTTTTTAATTCTATATAAATAATCAATATAGTCAAATGGGTTTAAAACACTATTAAGAGACAGAGACCCTGACTGGACTGAAAGGGACATGTTTTTATATTGACAAAAACTATTAATCTCCAAAAATATCTACGTTTTAATCGTTCCTCTAAAAAGACATCATTGGAATATATAAGCAAAAATTATTGGAATTAACATGAGGACTTGATTAAAACTCTATCATAGGGAGAGATTTTAGTGCAACTATCGCAGAAACTGAGTATCAAGTTGACAAAAATAACTAGTAAACTTGACCTTTATATATATATGCAGGTGTGTATAATTTTGATGGTAGATGGGAAACACATAATAAAAGTTCTTTTTAAATATTCATGGAATATGTAAAACTGACCATTTGTTAGGCCACAAAGAAAAGCTTATAAATTTTGTAAAATAAAACTTATACAGAACATAGTTCCTGACCATAATGTAGTAAAACTAGAAATGCACCATGAAAGAGTAGCCAAAATTCTATCCAATTAGAAATCTTAAAAATACCATTGGTAGAGAAGAAATTAAAGTACAGATTACAAATTATTTAAAAATTAATGACAATGAGAACACCACATATCAAAAGCTATGGGTTGTGGACAAAAAAAGCATTTAAAGGAAAATGTGTATCCTTTAATCAATTTGTTACAAAATAAAAGAAATTGCTTTAAAAATGTAAGCATTCAGCTAAAGAAGCATAAAAATAAAATAAATGTAAAGAAACTAGAAGGAAGAAATTAATATAATGGTAGAAATGAAAAAAATAGAAATTAATAAATGCTAGACTGGATCAACAAAATGAAGAATTGATTCCATGAAAAGACAATGAAATAAATAAGCTTCTGATGAATTTGATCAAGGGAAGAGAGAGATAGAATATAAATAAAGAAACATCAAGGAGATATATCTAGGATTATGAAGATTTTAATAATAGTAAGTGTAATTTCTTCTAATGGATCTTGATATCTATGAAAATGATGATTTTTAAGAATAAATGACCAAAATACTGTAATACCATAGGATTGAGGAAAGGGTGAGCAGGACTCTCATTTTTTAAAATCTACATATTTCTATGAATTTGAATTTTACATCATTCTTTTCTTAAAAAAAAAATTTAAAAGAGCCTTACTGCATTTTTAGGGTTAACTTTGTCTCCTAGCATCCAGGAGGAACAATTTGGTGACAGCAGTGTGCCATGAACAAAAGCCAGCAGCCCATGCCTTTTTCTTCAGGTAGAGGCAGGAACAACCAGGTAGCTGGCAGTTGTCTCTGGCAAGCAGGACAATTTAAGGACTGTCAGGGCCTTGCCTGCCTTTCAAATCACGTGACTAAATAGGTTGGTCTCACGGCCGGTGTTTTCCTTATGTCACTTAGAAAAGACAGCACAGTGTAGGGAATTAATTTGGTTAAAATGTACACTTATTGCTGTTTCTTCTGCTATTTTAAATATGGCCGACAGTTGATTAACATGTTAGGAGGCATTCCTTAGGTGGTTCTTTACGACCATGCCACGGCCAAGTCTGGTGCAAAGCCGTCTGCAGCAGCCATGGTCTTCCAGGATCTTAGATGAACAGCTGACCACTTTTTCCAATGTCCAGAAGAATATTTCACAGTAGCCTTCCAGCCTTGGGAAAAGGCCATGATTGTCATGACCTAGCAGCGACCAAGAATTCAAGAGACGGTGAGGAGTGCCTGGCTTCAAAACTCCACTGAAGGAATCACTTGAGCTCCTTGCTCTGTCATTTACCATGACTGGTCCCTGCTCAGTCCCTCGCAATAGGAAATAGACCTCACAGGGCACTTCTGTAGGCAGAGACATCCTGATATTCACCCTTTGCTGTTTCTTGTTCGATGTCGTATCAGTGAGGGAAACAATATGGGCTGAGGCTGGGGCTGTATCATGCTGACTCTGTCTCGCTGTGTAGAAAGTAAGATGTTCACTTTATGCATGAGATCCTTGCAATACCTACTAGAGGTGGATTAAGCAGAAATTATTGTTTCATATAGAAGGTAAGGGAACTGAATCTTGGGGAAAAAATTGATGTGGGTGGAATGGCCAGCCATATGTTAGTTACATGTTGCAAATAAGTAAAGGTTCAGCCAGCAAACATTTTTACTGCACTTTACTTGAATATTAAGCAGCAATGACATGAGACTTTGTTTCTTGTTCACTCTTGGGTTTATTATTGATGTTAATGTCTTCCCTCCACGCACAGGTGGCACCAAGGCATGTGGCTTTGTGGTTTATCAAAACAGCAAGCTTTTCCAATCAAAAACTTTTACAACTAAATCAAATTTTAGTCAAAAAATTGTCTCAAGCAAAACTGATGAAAATAAACAAGTTCGGAGTGCTTCTGTTGAAATGGTCTTTAGTCCAAAGGTGAGTTTTTCTATGAACGGAAATAAAAAAAATCAGACCAATCTTGATTACAAAAGCAGGGACAGTTCAGGTAAAAGAAATATATATAAAAACTCTCTGAAGTATTCATTTAAATGTTCTTGCTACTCATATCTTTTGTCAAACTAAACACAGTTAACTAACTTGAATTTTATATCCTTTCCCCTTTCTTGATCTACAATGAAGATGCTAATGCTTAGTACATGTTTAACTGATATCTCATATGACTATCTTATTTGGTCTTTTTTTACCCACTTGAGCATTAAAAAATCAGTAATTATAATTGTCTTATCAATTCCCAGTACAACCAACAAGAATTCCAACTCCATTCCTATGCCTGTGTCTATTGGAATTTTTCAACAAAGGACTGGGACACATACGGCTGTCACAAAGACAAGGGCCCTGATGGGTTCCTGCACTGCCGCTGCAACCACACTACTAACTTTGCTGTGCTGATGGTAAGGAAGGGCATAGCAATCTCTTTCCAGACAAGAATTTTCCTTATTCACAACTCTAGTAGGTGCTCACTGGAAGTAACTTTGGGGTTTAGTTTACATGGACTTTCAACATAGATTAAATAGAAAAATAGGGCATGGAGTGATAGGACTAAAAAGGGGCCTGCTGGTAAAGGCAAGCAGAATACAGTTTTTTTGCAGTACGGTCTCAGGATAGAGAGGTCAGCACTATATATTTAGTAATGGGAAGGGAACCCATTCAATCAACTCACATGCTCTAAAGTATAAAGTTGTGAGAGCCAGATGTAAAGCCGTATGGCGGTGTGTTAGAGACAGGTCTAATACAAACTTAGCTACATGTGAACAGCTTAAATCAGTTATATAAAGCTTTTTCCATTGAAATCATTCAAATTACTAAGCGTCTGCCAGAAGATATAAAGGAAGAGCTCTTGAATTTGTTCAGTTTGTCCCATAGTTCCTCTACATATTTGTTACTTCTTTTACCTCCAAGGCTATGCTGTGCAAGTAACTGATACCACTTAGCTTGGCTGTGCAGCTGTATATGTATCCTTTAAAGTTCTTGGGCTGACTCTTTCAAGAAGAAGGGCTTCTGTATGTTCCAATTCTAGAAACCTATTATTCTGGTGAAACCAAAAATTTCGGTTTGTATACTTGATGGAATTTTTTTTTAATTTATTTCAGCATATTATGGTGGTACAAATGTTTAGGTTACATGCGTTGCCTTGATGGAATGTTTTTATATGCAATGGAATGAGGAGATATGTAGAGTGTCTTCCCCCTTATTGAGGAGCTATTAATGCTATAAGAGAGAAGCAGATGTTTTCATCCCTCAGTAGCTGTGATGTGGTTGTATTTGAGAAGCCAGTGGAGATCAGTAGAATATACTGGTACAGCCTGGATTACCAAAGTATAGAACTTTTTTTTCTAAATTTTTTTTTCTTAGAAAGAAACTATAGTTTTCTTTTTAATTATCAAGTGTTTCTTATTTTAATTGATTTAAATTATTTCTTTTCAACTTACAGAGAGATCTGCTTTCTCATTCAGAAGATACTAAAGATAAAATTTTAACTTTTTTGATATCTTAAAGTCATAATATCATTGGTTAGCTGTGTAAAGTTCAGGTTGCTATGCATGTTAAATGATATAGCCTACTTTGTCCCAGTTATCTTTTCCCTTTTTTGAGGTCAGGCTTTCAGCTATGTCTTCTCACTAATATCTGAGTCTGCCTCAATGCCTGCCTACCCACATTGTAATTAGTTTGGGGTTGCAATATTCTTTTAAAAGACTGATTAGAATTGTATGTAAAGTAAGAGATCATAGGCTCTGAGTGAATAGATTATTTTTGTGATCTGAAGATCTACAGATTCTATGATTCTTTGTGCAACTATTTAGTGTACTACACACAAGAAATAACATATTTTTGTTTTTTAAAAAATGTTTATTTTATTTTTATTCTATTTCTATAAAAGCAGTACATACACATTGTATAAAGTATGAAACTTTACCTATTAAACAATAATATACTTACGTGGAAAATGTCTATGAAAAATTACAATGGCAATTCAAGCATAATTCTATCATGTTAACAAATAGGAATTGTGTAAGAGACATGGATAATAATTTTAGGCAATAAAAGACAGTCAACTCTGGAAAAAAAGATTTTAAGATGTAGAATATAGTGTGGGATAGCTGACAGTATAGAGGAACATGTACTTTTTATTATGCTTCTATATTACTTTTATGTTTTACACATGAGCATACATTGCTTTTCTAATTTTAACAATTTAAAAAATCAGTACAGACAAGTAAAGAGAATTATATACATTGTACCCACCCCATGACTACCTTTGAATTATATATATTATACCCACTCCACGACTACCTCATGAATACCCCACTATTACTACCTTAACAGATTTCTAAGAGTTCATGCTCATATAAAACATGCTTTTCTATGCATATATACAAACATACTGGGATATAGATATATTGCGAAAAATGAGACCTCCTTTTTAAAAATTAAGAGGATCATATGAATATCTTTCCATATCCATGAAAATAACTTCTGCAACTTTATTTTTACTGTATAATCTTATATATGTTTGGATTATAGTTACACATAAAAATAATGTAATTGATAAATGAAACTACTCTAGCCAATTTAGATCTAATTCAAACAACTTTGATTTTAGCTATCAAGGTAAAGTATATACAATTGACCCTTGAACTACAAGGGTTTGAACTGCGTAGATCCACTTGTACACAGATAAATGGCCAGCCCTCTGTATGGCAGGTGCTGCATCCACAACCAGGCACAGATTGAAATACAATATTTGCAGGATGTGAAACCCATATGTGGAGGCTGGCTTTTTGCAGGTTCCTCAGGACTGACTGTGGGACTTGAGTATGTACAGATTTTCGTATCTGTATATTTTCCCTAACTGCATTAGTAAACTGCTTAGAGATAAGGGCCTAATTTGTTTCATTTTTAAATATAGCAAAAGCTTTATAAAAAAGAAGACATACCTGACAACTATCTGGTTATTTTGACCAACGTAACTCTTCATGATGTCGATCCTCATTGACATTTCAGGAGTGGCTATTTAAAAATATGAGTCTTAACTTATTTTTCAGACTTTCATAAAGGATTATCAGTATCCTGAATCACTAGACGTTTTATCCATCACTGGATGTGCCCTGTCCATTACTGGTCTGGCTCTTACAGTTATATTTCAGATTGTCACCAGGTAAGAGGAGAAGCAGGCTCTTCTCACAAGAGAAGTTGCTATCCTGATTATAATTTGCTCTCAGCATATTCTCATCAGAATACAGTCTCTTTGAACTGGAAGGGAACTCAGAGATTTAGTTGAATGTGCTCATTTTACAGAGAAGGACACTCAGGCCTACAAAGGCTAAGAAATATACACAAATATATAATTACAAATGCCTTGAAAGAAAGCCACATGCCATGTAATTGCCGGTTTGTCGTGTGAGATCGATGTGGTCCCCCCTCTCATCTACTCTGTAATTCCTTAGTGTTGAATAGAACCATGCCTGCCAATTTGCATTTGTGAAAGAAACATTGCTAAACAGCAAATTTTTTAAAATAATTTTTAAAATATATAATATTTTCAAATGGTGAAAATTTTTTGAAAAATTTTTCAAATGGTGAAAGTTTTTGAATTCCATAGTTTTAAAAAATATGTATAATTTTAAATAATCGCCTATAAACACATATCTCTCTCTACCTTGACTCCTTCAGTCAGGGTCCAATTTTGTATCTCGCTTGTTACTTTTTGTCACACGTCATATTTTTAGCAGTCTGTAATCTTTTAGAAGCTTGTTCGTTTATTAGTTTACTTGTTTACTGTCTGTTTTCCCCATCAGCATGAAATTTTATGAGGCCAGTGACCTTTCCTGATTTTGTTGCTGGGGTTTGTTTTGTTTTGCTTTCATCATTGTATTCTCAGGGCTGAGCAGGGTACCTGGCCCATACTAAAGGAATATCTATAGAGTAAATGGGTCTACTGAGCATTTTCCTGTGTGGTTCTCCTTTCATACTCAAGATGTCTCAAGATGAACTCATCTTTCCTTCAGAGTCTCCTGAATTTCTTCACAACTATTTTCTCAGATGTGTAGAATCAGAATCTTTTATTTTGGAAGTATTACTATTTAAAATTTTTTCCTAATGTTTTATTTTAAAAAATTAAATACTCACAGAAGAGTTGAATGAGAATGCTGAACACACATATTCTCTTCACCTTGTTCACTAATTATTAATATTTTGCTTTATCTCTTATTTTATTTTTTTCCTGAAATTTTGAAAGTAAATTGCATATATCATGACTGTCATCTCTAAATTTTTCAAGCATCTATCTCCTAGGAACAAGGGCATTAGCACAATACCATCTCTCCACTCAAGAAATTTAACATTAATAAAATATTATCACGTTAATGTACAATCCATATTCAAATTTCTCCAATTGTCCCAGTAATGTCCATTATAGCTATTTTTTTCCTCAATTCATTTAGCTGTCATGTCTCTTCTGTCTCCTTTGGCCTAGAAGAATTTCTCTTGTCTTTTTTGTTTCTTTGCTTAGGTCTCTCATGACACTAACATTCTTGAAGTGTTCAGGCCAGTTATTTTGAAGAATATTCTACAGTTTAGGATTTGTCTGAAATTTTCCTCATGATTAGATAGATGCAGGTTAACTATTTTTAGTGGTAATACCACATCACTGAATTTTTTTTTTTTTAGTATGACATAAGAAGGGCATATCAGTTTGTCCCATTATTGGTTGTAAGTTTGAGTCCTTGTTTAAAGTGGTGTCTGCCAGATATATACATTTTTTAATGGTTCATTTTTTTTCCTATGTCAAAAATACAGGGTGCTACTTTGGGACTGTGTGGTATTCTGTCTCCCAATAATCTTTTACCCCACAATTTTGGTATCCACTAATGGTCCTTACCAGAACAAATCATTACATAGTGGTTGAAAAATGATCCTTTTCTAGTCTATCATCCTTTTTGTATTTATTTGCTATATTCTTTTGTAAAAAGCGTACTTCCCAACGTAGTCAGAGAAAACCCCTTCATATTGTTTTCTCACATTCTTTAAGCACTTGCTTATTTCAATCACAGCAAGGTGACTGGGCTCATCTTTCACTTTCTCTGCCTGAACCTGAACCAGGCATTTCTCCGAAGAGCCAGAATTGTTTGTGATTCTTCTCCTTTCACATCAAATGAGTCTCTTGCCATTCATTTAAAATTTTATATCAAGTGCTTGTTATATGGGGAGCTGAACACACAGATAAGCTCCCATTTGTCACAAAATTTACATTCTCAGGGGGAAGACATACATTATACAAATATATACACAAACAAATATATAATTACAAACTGTGGTAAGTGCCTTGAAGGAAAATGCTATGTAGTTATAAGTTGGCCATGTAAAATTACATGCTTCTCATATTTATCTCTTTGTTTGTATTTCTACCATCACCACAGTTGTACTGGCAATTATTTGGTCCTGTGGGGATGAGTTGCAGTTGCCACGTAACTAGTCTTTTTTTATTTTTTTTGCCTAAAATCTCACTCCTGTTGTCATCAGATTTTTTCCCCTTCCTTAATCAACATGTTTCCTAGCACAATTCTGCAACCATAAATGTCACTAAAATTCATTAAGAAACAAAAACGAAGACAACATTTTATTGACTTTTAAATCTTGAATCATACAGGTTTCTTTTGTTCATAGGCAAGTTCTTGTGTAATAAAAATGCATGGAATACAGTCAGTCCCCAACTTACCATATGGGTCCCATCCAGATAAGCCCATCATACATTGAAAATGCACTTTCAACTTAATGATATCTTCAACCTAGGATGGGTATATCTGGACATAACCCCATTGTAAGTAGGACAGCGTCTGTATAGTAATTTTCTGTAAGAAGGACCAGCTATTTGAAAATGATCTCTTCTCATTGTAATTGATTATAATTTATGTTCAAATTTAGACAAAAATTATAAACTAATCTTACTTTTATATAAAAGGATCTGTTTGAGTACTTTTTGCAGTCCTGGTCTTTAAACCTTTCAATAGACAATAAATTTTGAATTGTCTAACTATTGTCAACTAAAATATCAAGAGGCTGGACTGAATTCTGTTTGAATCTATGTTTTTTTATTTGGTATGGAAATTCAAAGACAGAAAAGTTATGATGGAATGTCATAAGAATAATGGGCAAACAGATTTGTTCATTTAATTCTGGGTTATTAAGAATAGTGAGGTATTTGAAGATGTTAGAACATTAAGCACAGTAGTAAACCTAGAAAAATGGTTATTCTAAGAGACAGTACAGTCTCAGTCTGAAAAGGCTTTAGATGGTAGTGAGTAAAGATTTTATAACTTTCATTAGGGTTGTACATATACTGAATGCATAGTATACACAGAACTATAATATGTCATTATAAGGGATACAAGTTTTATCTGCCTTTAAACACTAAGGAAAACAATACATGTACAAAAAGGAGAATATCATGCCTCACTTTTGAGATCGACTTTATTAAGGGAAATCTTGTGTTCTCTGCCCATCTGAAGATATACATATGGGCCAGCCCAGAACATATACATGCGCTACACACACACACACACACACACACACACACACACACACACTCACTCTCTCTCTCTCTCTCTCTCTCTCTCTCTCTCTCTCTCTCTCTCTCTCTCTCTCTCATTGCCTTACTGGTAACAAGGCCAGCCTTCAGACAAAATCAGAGAAAAAGCTGTTCTTTTAGAACAAATATATTAATTAAATAAGAGAAGGGGGAAAAATGCAGTTTTAAAGAATACTTGGTTGTATGCCCCAAAATTATGTCTTTAAATGAAGAAACACTCCTTGGGCATGTTTTACAAGTGTGGTCCTTGGAACATTAGTCCTTGGGAGATGCGTGTGGAAATAGGATTCTGAGAAATCTTGTAGAAAACACACATGTGAAATTCAGTTATTCGAAGAGACAGTAATCATCAGTCTACTCAAAGAATAGCATCAATAGCAATAGGTTGTAAAACAAATTGAAAATATTTTTACCTAATTGAAAGTGTTTATGGAAGCCTCATTCTTTGAATGTAATGTGAGCTAAATATCATATAATTGTGTTTGAAATGTATTACATTGTTACATAAAATTATTTAAAAATTATATTTGGCATTATTTTAAAATTTGTAAGTGCATTTTAAAAATAATTTACATTTAAAAACTCGAGTCTTTTTCTCTACATTCAAACATGAGTTTATCTACTAATGTGCAGTTTTCTATTTTGAAATTTTAAAAAATCCTTTTAAGGACTTATCTACAGATGGCCTTTGTACATGCTTGCAGATCTACAGTAGAAGTTATTATCTAGTGCTGTATAAAAAATTGCCCTAAAACTTAGTGGCTTAAAGCCACAATTTATTATTTATAATGATTTTGTAGCTTGACTAGGCTTAGCCAAATTCTTCTACTGGTTTTCCTGGGGTCTCCTACGAGACTGCAGTCAGATGGTGGCTGGGCCTGGAGTCATTAGGAGACTCACTTAGGATGCTGGGACAGCTGTATCTTTCTCTCCCTCCATGTAGATTCAGAGCATTTCCATGTGGTCTTTTCAGCAGGGTGGCTGGACTTTTAGATGCTGGCTCAGAACTCCCAAGAGCACAAAAGAGAAAGCTGCCAGGAGGGGTGTGCCATGACCTTCGTGGGCCTCAGGCACTTTTGTCTTTGTGGGACCTTTCATCCATAAATAAGATTAAAAATTATATTTTATGACTGCATTGGTATAAAGATGAATAGATTAATATTCTTTGACCTGAACGTTCTTTTTTAAAAAATCATCTAATATATAATCTCAATAAATGCTATATATTTAAAATGACAATTTATTTATTAATTTATTTATTTTTCTTTATTGAAGTATACTTTACATATCATGCCTTTACTCCACTTTAAGTGTACAGTTAAATGATTTTCAGTGAATTTACCAAGATATACAGTTAATCACATAAATCAGTTTTAGAGGAATTCCTTTCCCCTATTGAGACCTGTAATTCCTCTCCCCAACTACTTTTCAAGAATCTAAATGTTCTTTTTCCCCTATTGAGACCCCTAATTCCTCTCCCCAACTACTTTTCAAGAATCTAAATGTTCTTTTTTTCCTTCTAATTTTAAAAGAAGTTAAAACATTGTTGTGGGCCCTAAAAA
>CAUYRT010048468.1:0-51796 GCA_963574885.1 Lepilemur ruficaudatus
TTTAAAAAAAATGGATGGGCCAGGCGCGGTGGCTCACGCCTGTAATCCTAGCACTCTGCGAGGCCGAAGTGAGTGGATCGCTCAGGAGTTCAAAACCAGCCTGAGCAAGAGCGAGACCCCATCTCTACTAAAAATACAAAGAAATTAATTGGCCAACTAAAAATATATAGAAAAAATTGGCCAGGCATGGTGGAGCATGCCTGTAGTCCCAGCTACTCGGGAGGCTGAGGCAGAAAGATCGCTTGAGCCCAGGAGTCTGAGGTTGTTGTGAGCTGGGTTGATACCACAGCACTCTAGCCCAGGCAACAAAGTGAGACTCTGTCTCAAAAAAAAAAAAAAAAAAAAAACGGATCAAGGCAGAGTATATCTATTTATATGCATGACCTCAGTCAATGATTCCATTAACCCAGTAAAAACTGGATTTAAACAAAGGACCATGGAATAGTCGAGTATATACCACAGTATCTCAAGTGTATCTCTCCCTGAACAAGCTGTAGACAAATGTGATTTTGAGTCCCTACCCTTTTGTAAATTGTCATGGAGGTTAATAGAGTTACTTCTAGCCAGTTCACTCTGTTTGCCAAAGAAAATGTTTCACTTTGCTCCTTTGTATAAGATTGCTGGTTGTCTTTGGGATACACTAGATAGAAATTATGATATAATGTTGATAGTAAATGATAAAATGAATGCTATAAAAGCATATATGTTGACAAGATTTCAAAACAACATCCCAATCTAAGATATGCTTATCATTTAAAAGAAAGAAATGCTTTCTATAGATGGCTTAATTATAAATTTTTCCCTTGGCCTAAATGAAACCCAAAGGATTTTAGTTAGGGCTTCTCTCAGATTAGTAAACCAAACACTCTCAGAATCAAAATATATAGGTCAATAATTTTTTCAACTTTGTTGAACACAGAAAAATCATTTAGTTCAAAAGCAAACAAATTCAGAAGAATTAAATTGAGAATTTTGCTGCTGTAGCATAAAAGTCAAAGAATTGCTTAATGTTCTCATCATCATCCCTCCTCACTGGGAATTCTTATGAGGGACCCAGAGACGCCCAAGATAAGAACAATTTAAGTTACATTTTAATTAAGCCCCAGGAGAGAATTATGTGAAATCCTCAATAGAAAGTAGCAGTTATTTCTTGCCTCCATGGTCATTTGTATACCTCACACCTGAACAACTGGATAAATTAGCAGCTATGTTCCCTTCACAATCAAATGTGTATGCAAGATAGTTTCAGGAGGTTGGACCTCCTGCCCTAAGCTGGTTTTTTCTAGTTCTTCCAAAATCGTGCTATAACAGATAAACAGCATTCTGATTCACCTAATTAAGTAAAACCCTGTTGTATTCAAAGTGCCAGGAGGTAAGAGAAAAAGTTGTACCCTAAAGCTTCTCCCCACGCAGAGAACATCTCTGCCCAGAATGAAGAAATCAGGTTCTTGGTGTGGCTTGGTTGTTTATTTAAAAAAAAAAAAATCTGATGACTTTTGAATGTCATGTGTTTTCCAAGGTGGGTAAATGGAAGTTCCTTGTGGAGAGAATGTTTGCTAAAATCCACCAATGGTGCGTGCATTTGCTGCAGCCCTATTCCCTGTAACCATGGATATACCTTTATATTGGGGAAGATCACATGAAACACACTACCTTCTACCTGATGATGCGTTCCTGGAGAGGAGGCATTGAGAGCTTATATATAGTACCTAACACTTCAGGATGCTCAGCACTGTGCCAAATGCTTTACATATATTAACTCATTTCATTTGCACCAAAAACTTAAGAGGTATATTTACATATGGTAAATTTTATATATTTTATATATAGCATATTTACAGATGAAATCTGGGATTTATGTCCCAATTATGGAGAGTGACGTATATGGGAGGGTGGGTGTGGCTGGATTTAACAATTCTTCGGGCTTGGTGATGGGATGTGGGGTTTTATTGCTTTCTTCTGTGCACTTTTATGTAGGTCTGACATTTCTCCATAATAAAAAGCAAAACAAAAACTTTGAGGTAGATACTGTTATGTTCTCTTTCTTATAGATGGGAAAACGTCCCCCAGTCCACACAGCTTCAAAGGGTGTACATTCAGCCACTACACCCATGGTTCTGAAACTGCACTGAGGCTCCCCGGGGCGCCACAGTGAACTAACTACAGTGCTGTAGATATTTTAGATTGTGGATGGAAGCACAGTGACACTCGACACCGGTCAGATGCCACAGGAACTTCTGGACTAGCTCAAGTTCAAAGTTTCCACATTAGATTGCTCTGCCTTCCTTTTGATGACATTGTGTCTTTGGGAAGCTGGGTTTTCAGCACCTGTGATTTAAAGCAAGTACCATGTAAAAAAATCATTGTGGAACAAGAACTGAAGGTAGCAGTGTCCAATCTGATAATAAGGTTTAAGAAGTTGTGCATTGTCCAGTAGGTGTACATATCCCATTAGGAAATGATTACAGATATTAAAGAGTAAAATTAAAATATTTTTCTTTCAGTTTATATGTACTTTTTTCAAATGGCTACTAAGTTGTTAGGACATAAATTCTTAGGTTTCTTGGACCTAAGGGCCATGTGAATCAAAAATGTCTGGGAATCCCTTCACTATCTTTTACTGCCTAAGATATCGAAGCTAAAACATGGAGCATCTGAATATTTCCCCTCTAAGCTGGCTCAGCTGACTCATTAAAAGCAAGAATGGTCATTCACCTATCCATTCAACCAATACGTGCTGAACGCTTACCATGTTCCAGGCACTGTGCTAGATGGGGGGTACAGCAGTGAACAACGCAGACAACTTCCCTGCCCTGACGAAGCTGCTGGTGGGCAAGACAGACAGTAAGCAGCACTGACAGTAAACATGCCTGCTGTTGCACCGTGGTAACTGCTGAGAAGGAGGGGACGAGCAGGATGGGGGACAGGAAACACGGTGGGCAGGGAGGAGGTGAAACTTTAGACAAAGTGGCCAGGGAAGTCCTCCCTAAGATGACAATTTGGTAAAGACCTGAAAGAGGCGAGGGAACTACCAGCCACTTAGTTATCTCTTGATGAAAAAAAATAAACCAATTCACAAACAGAGCCCTGAAATTAAATTGTACAACAAATAGAAAATTGATGAGAACTGGCCTACATCAGGTAGAGTACCTAATGAAAAAGCAAAAGAAAAATGGCATGTAACTTTTTTTTCCTTCCCTGTGGATTACCTCACTTTATTCAGTGGAACCTGAACTTGGAGCGTGAGAGAACAAAGGTAATAAATAATCACACCAGCTCAGTCCTTTACCTCATTTGCAACGGGAAATGAAGAAGGGCCCAAAGATTTTATGCAAATAAGAAGTCATGTTATCATGATTTGAGATGCTAAACGGCACTAGCTAAAATGCTTAGGTGTTTTAAATGAGATCGACACTGTGCTAACACCAGCTGCTCGTATAATAACAACAATATTTTGCTTTTGTATGGAGATATTTTATGAAGATGGGAGTAGAGGGCCATGAGGGTTTTTTTTTTAATTGAACCACGTATAACATAGAGAAGTCAATACCAAAAATGTTAATAGCAATGAGAACCATCAGTCAAAACAAGCAGTGGGTTGTTTTTCCTTCTGGCATCCTTTAAAAACTATCTAAATGGACATACCTGAAGAAAAAAAAAAAAACTTTACCACTGCAGAGGTCTTTTATGGGATAGCTGCAACCTTCATGAAGCTGTGGGATTTCCCTTAGCCTCACCCAAGAGAAAATGGGAAGCTTTGTTGATCAGAAGCCCCTTGGATGTCCTGTGCTCCTCCTCAGCTTGTTTGTTGCCTTGCTTCTGTGGTCCTTAATGAAGCCGTCACACTCCGAGCTTCAGCCACAGCTCAGAGGCAGGATTCCTGAAGGGACCGGGAGCCATTTCAGCTCCTTTCCTTTCTGTCTTCGCCTTTCTCAGCTCCCAACTCTTGGCAAGGTACAGGCCTAAATTCTCTCTCTACTACCTCCTCCCCTTCCAAAAAGTTTAGAGTTAATCCAGCTGTAAATCATCTCTAGTTAAAACCTTTAGGCAGAGCAAGATCTGCAGTGGTTCCCAATTCTGACTGCACATCTGAATTCCCCCAGTAGCTTAATAACAACAGAAATCTGGGTTTAGTACGTCTGGGATGAGGTCTGTGAATCTGGATTGTTAACAAGTGCCTCAGACGATTCTGTTAGAAAACACTTCATGGGAATCTTGAAGGGTGAGTAGAAGTTTAACAGATTGGCAAAGGGAGGAAGAGGATTCTTTTACACATGGGATATAAAACACCATATGTGCCAGTATGGACGAGGGAATGTGTGCAGCAAGTTCAAGATTTTTAAACTGTGCTCCAAAAAAAGTACTAGAATGGGGAGGAAGCTGTTTCATAAATATCAGTGTTCTTAATAAGATTTCTTTGAATAAAGGTTTCTCAGCTAAGCTACCCTCCGGTTCTGTTGTTTCAACCTTGCAAAGTGATGGATTCCTTGCCCAGTCCTCATTAGGCCCATTGCCAAGTTCTAGGTTGGCCTCAAGTTTTTCTTTGATCCTACCATGGCCGCCTCTTGCTCGTTCTTTGCTTTGGCACTGATTGTCATCACAAGAGAAATAAACACATGCCTGGAACTTGGAACTTCACTGCTTATAAAACATGTCAGGCAGGAGGAGCAACCCACCCCAAAGTGTCCTGCAATTGGTGATAGATTTGTGTGGTTTTGTCTTTGAGCCTGCCCACTATGGGAACCCTGGAGACAGTTTTTATCACATTGTTTTCAAGCATCCTCTAAACCAATAAGGTCCTCTGTCTTTTCACAGACAGATGCTCTAGCCGTAACTCCCCCGCTGTAGAATTCTGAACTTAACCAACTTGATCAAGCAAAGCTTTGTGGAGAGCTCTGGGCTTGAAATAGGGTGATGCTTGGCTTTTAGTTCCATTTCATATGCTACTTGCTTGTTCTAACCTAAGCCAAATAATCAGGCTGAAGGAGACACTCTCTAGGTCTCAGTTTCCCTACCTATAAAATTGGCATAATGGCATGCTTTACTTTCTGGGGACAGAAGTAATGAGTGAGATCTTATGTGAATGGAGCTTTGAGGAAAATGTTATATACTACAAACATAGTCTTTCTTAAGAACAATAGGGAACAGAACCTTGCATAATTCAACCTTGTAAGACAAGTTGCTTTTTCTGAGACACAAAGAAGAATCGATTTACCAGTTGGTACCTTTTAGGAAATGTTAATTCTCCTTGATAGAGTTTCCATCTAAACCATTTGCCATTCATCAAAGTATCTGGCCTCCAGATTTCTTCAACACTGAGTCCACAGATGGAGTCAGTCATGCCTGCCTTTGAATTCCCATTGAGTGTAACACTTCCCCCCATGAAAGCCTTTATAACACTCCTCCAGGGTAGAGACCGCCTTTGTATCTGTCCCCAAGCCTCACACAGGCTCTGGCACATAGTAAGCCCTTGACAAATGTTGGCTATTAAATGAATGAGGTTTGGACATCATCCAGCATTGGATTAGATGCACTTAAGGCCAAAGATTTGCACAATAGACATTCCTGGATTGGAATGGATCTTACGGGTTCATCTTGCCAACTTCCTGCCTTTAACCAGAGCCAACTTTCAAGCACCTAACAAATGTTAGGTTATTTTTAGTTCCTTCCTGAGAAGGACGGTACGTGATTTTGCTGACTAATTCATCAAGCATGAGTATTCTTTGTGTAGTTTAAGTTCATTTTCTCTTTCTCCACTTTGAAATGGGAGAACATACTCACGTATTGTATATGTGAGTTTTTTACATATTGAAGATTCTTCTTACAGCATCTAGTCTAGTTCAGGTTGGAAGCAGAGGCCATCGCCTCAGAGTACAACACAAGAGCTAAGAGATGAGCCAACTTGGAATTTTGGAATTGCTGCCAGTGGTGACTGACAACATGGAAATCAGCTTCTGTGCACTAAGAGGAGATGCTGCAGATGGGAACACTGCCATCCTCTGCCAAAGAGAGACCAGACTAGCATGCAGAAGGTCTTAGATTTGTCATGTCTGAATATTAATTTCCCACTCCGAAGTGTTTGGTCCTCTGTGCCTTATTTGATGTGGTTTGAGTGAATTTAATTTACTAGAAGTGCTCTTTTGGATAGTAAGCATTTGTATTTCTCCTCTTCATAAAAATATGGGGCATCTTCAGGCAGAAGATAAGTGATAGTATTAAACATAAAGTTTTATTACCCAGTGGAAATCTTCCAACTCCAGTGCTTTTTTAAGTTGGTAGCAACATGGCTCTAAAATTCTTTGAACTTCTCAGAAGAGTGTAGTAATAAAAAGGGAAGCCACTGTTTTGTGTTTATTGTTTTACTTTATTTAAAAAATCCAATTTAAAGTTGAGAAGCTAAAGAAAACTATAAGACTATAAAAACACAGACTTATGTCACGGAGCCATCATCCACAATGACTCATCTCAGGATGTTTTCTCTACTACCTTCAAATATGATTTCTGGACAATTTAATTTGAATACCAGTATAATGATTATTTCTGGAGATGGGGGATTTGGCTCCTGTCATAATTTTCTTATCTGCAGAAGAATAGAATCAATTTAATTCCCAAGCAGCAATATTGAGATGTATTTTTTATTGGTTCCCTTGATTATTTTTTAAACTTCCTACCACTGTTGGTGGAAACTAATTAAAACTAAATGCATACTAGCTTTTATTAAATGGCTGCTACTGAGATGGTGAAGTTTAGGAAATGGTAGGCCAGCCCATTTCCTTTAATAATGTTGGCTGATTCACAATTGGGGTAATTCCAGACTTATGAGATTTCAAGCATCCGTATGTCCTTACTGTTTCCCAAAGAATATTTTATAAAGAAATGAATATATGTCATTTCAATCTAACAGAGCTACCAACTGAATAATGTACATTCCTTTCCTAAAATCAAATTTCACCACCCCAGAGAGTGTTACTAAGGACAAAAGCATTTGGGTTTTATCAGGTAGACTGAAGTCTTTTGCCACTGATTCATGAAGTATCCCTTCCCCACTAGGTACTGTTGTAACAAAAAATTATGGTAAAATTATGAATTTAAGACTTGAAATGTGAAGGTCACATATTGTTAACCTTTAGGTCATAAGCACTTTTCTTATGTTTGTTTCATAAAAAGGACAAGTTTGGAGATTTGTATGTTATCCAGAATTTTTGATGCAGAAACTAGACAGAGTTTGCCTAAAACATGAGAATCATACCATTTGAGATTTGGAAGGAGCCATTCAGAGAAACTTCTCTAGAGGGAGGGATCGAGAAGAGAGTAGAGCAGGAAGCTGAGAACCCGCAGTTCTGGCTCCATATCTGCTTACCATTGTGCAGCCATGTGATCTTAAGCCCACTGGGTAACTCTTTGGTCCACTGTTTCCTTCTGTAATTGGAGATGGTGATAACTCATGCCTACCTGGAAAGTTGTGAGCATGCAATGAAATATCCTGAAAGCATTTTGTGAGCTATAAAGCCCATGTCAGGGTCAGTTGTTATTATTACTGTTATCTAGAAAATCTCCCTTACTTTTCACATGAAGAACAGAAGTATGCAGTGACTTGCCCAGAAACATTCCTTGGCAAAACCAAGCCTGGAATCCAGTCCCAACCTCCAGTCCCTGTGGGACACTGAGAGAGCCATGAGGGAGATACTAAGTTCAACATCAGGGCCGCCACTGGCTGCTGGGTAATTCAGTTATACTACTCTGCCTCGTCATTACACAGGAAAAAATAATTACAGACACAGGTGATGATGTTGGATAAGCAACAGCAGCATTGCAGCTGGGCCCACTAAAGAGAGAAAACCACATGGTGTAGGGTACACAGTTTACCAAGGCCCCCTGAATGAAAACGTTTTGTAGCCGACAAAGGGTGGTGGGGCTGTCTAGAGGGGAACAACCTCTCCTACTAAAATGAAAGAACTAGATAGAATTTTAAGACTAAAAAGGGCTCTTGTCCAAATTGACTGTTTCCCCCAAAATTCTCCTTTGTCTTATTTTCATTCCTGCTGTTCCTAGCATTTCTGATGTCCAAGTGTGTGCCCACCCTTAATTTCTGGTTCAAATATTAACAAAAGCTCCTTTTTTCTTGGTTTTCTCTTAGTCATGTTTACATTTTCAAAAGAACTTTACTAAATATTAAAGGCAGGCAAAAAAAAAAAAAAAGCAAAAGAAACAAAAGAAACGTTAAAGCTGTCAAACTGGTGGAGTCAGGATTTAAATCTCAGAGTATCCACCCCCAGAGCCCTTGCTTTTTTGAGTTCATTAAATATAAAATCACACTTGCATCGTTAAAACAGGAATTACACACACAGGAGTGAAGGTGCTTAGAACTCTCATGGGGATTTCTATTTATGCACAAAGAAATCACATGTTTCTGCCTGTGTTTCCAGAACTCAAAATATCAAGTAGCCAGGCTAACCAAGAAGTATCAAATAAGTATTAAGCTGTTAATACCATGTTGCTAGGTGCCCCCCCCCAAAAAAAAACTAATAAAAAGCAATACTCAGATGTTTTTATTGAGCCTCATGTTCATTCCATTCCTTGTGGGGAGATGGACAGGTTGGAGGAGGGACGTGTCTAAGCCAAAGTAACCCATGTGTCAAGGACAGGTGGAATAGGACAGGGGGAGATTTGAGACCGTGGGAGACAGCGGGGCTGAGAGCTGACACAGAAAGATCAGGAGCAGACATGGAGGGGGTGTCCAGGATGACTGTCGGAAACAAGGTTTGAATGTAAAGCATGTCTAGCTAATTCTCAGGTATAAAATCTAAGCAAACACCTTGTTCATTAGGTAGGAAAAAGGATAGCGAGCACAAGCCAGTGAGAATGATAGCCCCCCAGTGATATCAGCCATCCTCACTTTCTTGGCAGGGAGTCTAGTCTTCACATAGCCAGTCCAGACAATAGAACAAGGTCCGGGTCTGAGCTTAAATTTCAGATCCCCTCGGTGTCTGAAGGAGGGCAGAACATTATCAGGCTAACAGGAGCTGTTTCTTAAATGCATGCAGATACGCTAATAATGCTCATTAGGCTTATAGCTCACTCGAATCTAATTCAGAGTGTTTCATTTGCATCCCTGCTGTGGTTGCCAGGACAGATGTGTGCATGGCGGGGGCACCCTTCCCTCTGCCTGAGACAGATGTCAGGATATCAGGCCATGCTGGAACAGCACCAGCATGTTTATTAGTAACAAAAAGAGTGTCAGTTTTCCTTCCCTCAACTGGGGTTTTCATTTCTGTAGTTAAAGTGAGAGCCCTGGCTCAGAAAAAGAGACAGATTTTGAGAGAGGTAGAGGAAGACAGAGGAAGTGGGGTGAAGGCAGAGAAGAAAACAAAGTGACTAAGAGGTAGAAGAAGGAAAGCTTTGGGCCAGTCGTTTCCTCTCACTAAAAATGATCTTTGATTCCCACACGTAAATGGGATTCTCCTTGGGTGTGGGGAGAGATTAAAAATGCAGAATCCTGGGCCCCACCCTACAACTACTACTTCATAAGGCCTGGAGACCTTTATATTTAAGCTCCCCAGGAGATTCTGACTTAGCCATTCCAGCAGTAGGCTATGGGCCAGTCTTGAAAGCCACTGGCTGAGATGATCTCTAAGGTTTCTTTCTTGTCTTAAGAAGGGAGTACAAAATGGTGGGGGCATGTGAACACAGAGGGCACAGACTGCTGTATCCATGTTGCTTTAACCTGGGGAATAAGCAGCTCTCCTGATGAAAGCTGGTAAGATATCAAGATCAGAGAACAAGGAGAGGAAGGAATGCTTGACAGTGTTGGTGTTGGTGTTGATGCTGGCATTGATATCTCTTTTCCATTACTGGAGTTACTTATTTCACTAAATGTGCACAAGTGCCTGACAAGTGAGGATATTTCATTCCCACCTTGTAAGTCTCAAAAGCTTTGATTTCTTTGCCCAGCCACCTAATGGGCCAAGATGCTCTGAGCTCCTGCCTTCCCTTGATGGGCCACACTGCTAGCGAATCAGAGAGCAGGTGGGAAGGAAGTGCCAGTCCACTGAGTTTAGACACTCTCCCGGGCTTCTGGCTGCTGAAACCTCTCTCCTCATCTGTCTCCCTCTTTGAAGGTACTCCTATGAGTAGGTTCCTATTAACTCTCTGGGTAAAGCACACCAACTCTCCCAGCTCTGTCATTAGGACCAGGCAGTTCATTCCAACCAGGGGCCCAGGAAGAACATTTCTTCTCATCCGTCCCACTGTCCTTCTCCAAACCCCATCAAAACTTCTTTAAAACTTATAAAAACTTACTAAAGACTTTTGTTTGCTTGAGAGACACAGAATGTCTGTAAAACAGAAGATTCCCCTCAATCCTGACACACTATTTTTATCTTATCTCCTAATTAATTTTCATATTTATATTTTACCCCAGAGTACTTAGGATTTTCATGGGACCTTTCTATTTATAAGCATTTTTGGATAGAATTGTTTGTTGGTTGCTGCTCTGTAGCCTTGATATTAATGACAATCTTTGTAAAAGCTGTAAAATTCTTTTAGAAAAGGTACTACTTTCTTTATCAAATATTTAACAGTGCTTCCTATGTATCAGGTCCGTAAGTATTATAATAAATATTAATACATTTCATCCTCATAATATTTATAAAAACTCATTTCATGCTCATAACAATCCTATTATGCCCATGTTACAGATGAGGAAATTGAGGCTAAGAGAGGTTAGGTGACCTGCCCAAGGACATACAGTCAGTGAATCTCATAGACAGACATAAATGTTCATCTATGCTCATAATCACTATGCTATGCTGGCATTTTGTTTAACCACCTTTCTGCTGTTAATAATTTATCCTGCTTATAGTGTTTTAGAATTATAAAAATCTGCAAAGAATATCCTATTGCCCATGGCTTTTCATTCTTTTGGGTTATTTGATTAGGATGGGTTTCCAGAGAAGCTGCCTGCCACACTCCTGTTTTGAGCTGACAGACAGAGGTGACAGTCGTACATGAATTCCCAGTGGGGAAATCTAGACTGTAGGAGAAAGGACATTTTTCCAGAAGTTTGTTAATGCTTGATTCATAGCCAATGTGACCTAGAAATAATAAGGGGAAATTATAAAGCTCACAGCTTAGCAAAAGTGAAGGCTTCAGATGCTGGATGACACCTTGCAGCCAGCTAGTGCTCAATTCATGTCTCCTGGTTGATCTGGCAGCTGTAAATCCACTCATTAAACAAAGAAACCAAATTACATTGGCCTGGTGCGGTGGCTCACACCCATAATCCTAGCACTCTGGGAGGCCGAGGCGGGAGGATCATTTGAGCTCAGGAGTTCAAGACCAGCCTGAACAAGAGCAACACCCTGCCTCTACTAAAAATAGAAAGAAATTAGCTGGACAACTAAAAATATATAGAAAAAAATTAGCCAGGCATGGTGGCATGTGCCTGTAGTCCCAGCTACTTGGGAAGCTGAGGCAGGAGGATCGCTTGAGCCCAGGAGTTTGACGTTGCTGTGAGCTAGGCTGACAACACGGCACTCTAGCCCCAGCAAAAGAATGAGACTCTATGTCAAAAAAAAAGAAACGACACAAAGTATTTTTATTTCAGTGGAGAAATAAAATAGAATAAGTCTTTAGTGGCAAATAGATTAATCAGCCAGTTGGTGAGTTTAATCTTTTTCCTTTAACCTGGATGTTTTGACGTCCTGTAGACAGAAGTTGCTATGGAAGTCAAGCCCTATATAGATGAGGTTGGAGTTGGCTGTCCTTTTGGAAGGGGGTTCTAAGGGGACTTGTCTTGAAGCTATGTTTGCATAGCAAACACTTGTTTTTCCTTCTGCAGTATATTTGTTCATAGGCTGACTTGGGGTGGAAGAGCTCATGGAGATTATGCCTCCTCTACCCCTTAGCCTACCACTGGGTCAATCAAGTCATGCTTAGTGTTTTCAGATGATGTTGGGCCAAAACCATCAGAGGTCTTAGTGGCTCATAGAGCAATTCTTTGCTTTTTCTTATATATGACAGAGGGCAGTTCTTTGTTTTTTCTCATATATGACACAGGCCCATTGTTCTTCTTTCCCTAGGATGATAATATCAAAAAATGAAGATGGTTTCCATTTAGGAGAGCTGGGGCAACTTACATCTTCAACCCAACACACACCCTTCTGGCACTTTTCTCCTGGACCATCCCAGTTTTAACAAGCATATGGCTATTCCTCATTCTCCCTGATTATCAATGTAATTATCATATCCCATTAGCACATTTTATTAAACTGGTCTTCCTATCACATTGAAGTGACAAATCTGAAAACCAGAGATGAGAAAGGTGGAATGTCAGAGTGTGAAGAAAATAAAGAATAGCTGATTTCTCCCCCTAAGCGTTTAGGGAAATTTCAGTGAGCCAAAGAGGCCTCAATGAAGTATGTTAACGGCATAGTTAGAATCAGTAGACTACCTCACCGGGCCACACCTTCCATTGCTCCATAGCTCACTGTATCATTTATTAGGTCACTGAGAGCTTCAAAAATCCTTGTTAAACTAGGAAGAATGCTTTGGTTTTGGTTTTGGTTTTGGGGCACGGGGGTCCTGTCCACATTTTAAGAATATAAGATGAATACCTAAGAAAATAACACCTGAAAAGAGAGTTTAATGTCCAGGGGATAGATACAGCCTACCCGATGGTGTTGCCTGGCAGCTTACAGCCAGTTCTGGAGCAACAGAATCCCAGGCAAAGAAGGAAATTGAGTGTGTTCAAAAGAATCAGCTTTACCATCTTTACTCCTGTTTGTTGCTTCTGTATACAATTGGGTAAGGGACCCTTTTTTAAAATGTAACTGGGATTCGTTTTAATCAGATATGATAAGACATGCAGATATGGAAATGACTGTCATGAAAGAAGCAGTTTATACTCACAGACCCCTAGAAACAGGAGATATGGCTTGCCATACAGGGCCACATGGGGAAGCACCAGGATCAATCAGGAAGCAGAGGGCACAGGGGAAAGCATGTGTCAGAACCTTTATTGTGGTTTTCATAAGAAGGAATGGGTGAAGCAGGTAATCAGGGTAGACAGGTTTAGTCTGAATTAATTTTAGTGGGCTTGGACCATAGGAATGGTCCCTAGTTGGCAGGCACTTAGCCCTGGAGTGATTCAGGATAGGGGATATGTCCTGGACTGCAGAAGCCTGATTAAAGGAGGTAGGTGGGGATGTGATCTCAGGATTGGTTGGTTTGTATGCTCACAGGCAAATGGGTTATCTCTAGGAAGTATGTAACCCTGGAAGGAGCAGTTTCTACCCAGATCCAGAAGGCCCTGGGTGCCAGAGCATAAGAATACAGAAAGCAAGAAAATATAGCTAATACTGACCCCAGTACACACACACAAACAAAAGTTTTCTCTGTTTCATGACAAAAGAGGCATCTGTATTTTAGAGACTGGTTTTCACAGAGCATGTAGGGAACCTTAAAGAGCAATATTAGAAGATTCCCCCTCCTTGTCCTTTTGATGCCAAGTACACGGCCAGCAAGTCGACAGTCAGTTCTAATGCCAAGCAAGGCGCCTCACTTCACAAGAAAAGCCATTCTTTCAAGATGTGCTCTTAGCACCTAAAGAACATTAAAGCATTTTATGCAGCACTACCGTGTTGTCCATGAGACACAGGCTTGAAAGAATAACTCCAAGCAGTGCAGGACTCCTATCCAGTTATTTTGGTTGTCTTAGCACAGAAAAGTGCAAAATACATTTTCCTCGGCTCACCTCACAGGTTTAACCAGAGTTCAGGCATGAACCATGTCATTTTCTATCACACACAGTGAGCATTGCTAAAAACCATTATCTGGATATTGTATTGTACCATTGCTGAATTAGTCTCATTAATGAGAATAAACATTTGCAGAGCCTTTTGTGTTTGTAAAATGGTTTGCAAGCACCGGCTGGCTCACTTGTTAATAATTACTTTGGGGGATTCTTAACAATGCATATTTAGGAGATAAAAAGTGATGATTCAGATGGGATTAGGGGAAAAGACAAGTAATAGAAAACTATTTAGCACAGTCATTTTCAGTTTCATAGTCTCTGGAAGCCAGTACTGACTAACTTCATCGTTTTCATTGCATTTCATTCCACATTCCTAACATTCAAAGCCCCGCTCTTAAATCCAGTGAATCCATGATCTTGACAACTTTGTTGTTGGAAGCCCAGATCTGTGATTCCAGATGTCTCTCTGCTAACAATCTTATTGAAACTCAAACTGGCACATCAGTGGAACCACATGAGTGTATGTGCACACACAAGCACTGCTTAGCAGATTTACATAGCAGGGAATTTACACTGTTGGTGAACTGGAGACATTCTAGTTCATCTACTCATTAAAAATGTAAAATTTCAGAAATCTTAATTTTCTCCTCTAATCTCCATTTGATATTACAGTGTTTTTACTGTAATCATTAGGTAGTATTAACCCTCCAGTTCAGTGTTGTCCTGTAACATGTGGGTATCCCAGGAGCTCCCCACACATGCACCATGCCTGCTCTCAAGTGTGAAAAGAGTAGCCTAAGCCTCCTGTTCCTCTTACTTCTCGGTGGACCCCCAAGTCTGAAGTGGGGTTGTAGCTGGAACAGTGCATCCCATTTCCCCTGCCCTGTATTTTAACTTTTGATGGTTTCTGCTAGTAAAGCCTGAAGTGGTCCAGGAAATATGATGAGAACTAAAGGCCTGTTTGAGAATAAAGCTATTCTATGGGAAATTTTTCTATGGCACTCATCTTCAATTTTGCAAAATAACTCCAATTGTAGAAACAGGTGTTCTTTAGTGCCAAGAGTGGTGGCATATATCTCAAAAATAATCATTATATATATTTATATATTGTTTAGAGTTGTCATTTTCAAAACACTTCTCACATTTTTAGTGGTAACCACCGTTTTTTGAGGACTTACATGCTACACACCCTGTAGCATCAACCATATCAGTCAGGGACCCCATGGGGAATGGATGGGGTAAGTGGGCAGGTTTTAGATCTTTCAAAATTTCATAATGGTCACAAATCTCATAGTCAATGAACCTTATTGAGGTTTCCCATAAAGAACTCTTTTCTGGTGCCTTCCTAAACATTTCACTATTTGTAGAAAATTAGTGTAATTTAGTAAGTTGCTGATTCAGTATCCTTCTGAAAATAACTTCCTAATGTCCCTCTTCTAAACTAAAAAACTTAAGCACTAAAAGAATCTGGTCATTGTTTATTCATTATTCATTCTTTCATTATGTAATCGTAATGAAACAGGAAAGCGTTCCCCAGCCTTAAAAAAAAATACACATACACCCTTAAAATGAATACTGTTAACTTACTAACCCAAGATTGATTTATGAAGATCAAATCACATGTAATTATCACCTGTGATGATTCACTTTGAAAAACTTTTTTATCATAATGAGATATCAGAAAAATCCAATTTTAATTGATTACTTTGTTGCAATGGGTTTTTTTTTTTTAATGGTTGTATAGTAATGTGGTTGCTATTTCCTTCCTGCTGATGCAGAAAACTGGAGTCTTTTTCTCTTAATGTAGTTTCTGACTTTATAACTATTCCTGGCCTGGGGCTTTACTTTTCCTAGGCTCATGCTGCATAATCCAACATAGCCATGTGGTAGCTGTTATTTCCAGTAAGTCTCATGATTTGAGATCCAGCTTCACCAAGCCATGCTGTCATGGCTCTGCCATACTGACAACTTCTCCGAGCCCAAATATGCAAAATAGAAATAATTCTCAATTTCATTGGCCGTCACGATGTTTAAATGGGATAATATAAAAAAAGGAACCAGCATAATATCTGGTGCATAAAAGGAGTTCAAGCAATGCTCAGTTCTTCACCTTTTCCATATGTACCATAATAGGGCTGTGGTCGTCTCACTCCAAAACAGCAATTGGACAGACACTCTGATTCAGCCACGATCATGTGAGAATGGTCTGACAGAGTAGAAGCCTCCTATGTTGCCTTTCCCTTCTAAAGTTAGCTATGCTTTTTTACAGCTTCATTGAAGCATAAATTACATATCATAAAATTCACATATTGCAGGTATACAGCTCAGTGATTTTCATAAATGTGTGGAGTTGTACAACCCCCTCTGCAGTCCAGTTATACAACATTTCTACCTCCCCTGAAAGTTTCCTTATGCCATTTATAGCACCTCACTCCCACCTCCAGCCCTTGGCAACCAGTGATCTGCTTTTTTCTTCTATAAATTTACCTTTTCTAAACATTCATATAAATGGAATTAAACATTCTGTACAATCTTTTATATCTGGCTTCTTCACTATGCATAATGTTTTTGAGATTCATCCATAGTTGTAGCCTGTATCAGCAGTGCATTCCTTTTTGTTATGAGATAGTATTCCATTGTATGGATATACTACATTTTGTTCCTCACCAGTTGATGGGAATTTGGATTGTGTCCACTTTTAGCGTATTAACACTAATACTGTCTATGAGCATTTGTATATGCCTTTGCATACATATGTTTTCACTTCTATTGAATAGATTCCTAATAGTAAAATTGCAGTGTTGTATGGCAAGTTTGTATTTAACTATTTAAAGCCAAATTGTTTTCCAAAGTGACTGCATTGTTTTACATTCCCACTAGCAATATATGAATATTGCAGTTTCTCCCCATCACTACCAATACTTATGTCATCTTTTTTGTTATTAATGTAACCAGTCTAGTGGATGTGAAGTGGATATTCATTGTGGTTTTAATTTGCATTTTCCCAATAACTAATAACTGAGCATCTTTTCATATACTTATTTGCCATCCATATGTCTTCTTTGGTGACATGTCTGTTCATACCTTTTGCCCATTTTTTAATTGGGCTGTTTGTTTTCTTACTGTTGAGCTATAAGAGTTCTTTGTATGTTCTAGATACAGATCTTTATCAAATATCCATTATGCACATATTTTCTCCTGTAGCTTATATGTCTGTGGCTTCTATTTTCCTTTTCTTCACAGTGTCTTTTGAAGCACAAAACTTATTAATTTTAATGAATTTATTGAGTTTTCTCTTTGATGGGTTATGCATTTGATGTCAATTTTGAGAACTCTGCTCAACCCAAAGTCACAAAGATTATCTCTTATGTTTTCTTCTAAAAGTCTTAATGGTTTTAACTTTTACATTTATGTTTATGTACCATATTGAGTTAATTCTTATATATAATTTGAAGTAAGGATCTAGTTCATTGATTTTGCATGTGAGTCTCTAATTGTCCCAGCATCGTTTGTTGAAAAGACTATTTCCCTCCTTCATTGAACTGTCCTGATACCTTTGTCAAAAATCAATTGACCATAAATACAAGGGTAGATTTCTAGAATCTCTTTCTGAGTTCCACTGTTCTATGTGCCTGTCCTTGTGCCACACCACAGTGTCTTAATTATGTAGTAAGTTTGAAATCAGGCATTGTAAGTCTTCCAACGTTTTTCTTTTTCAACTTTCTTCTTCTTTTGGTTATTCTAGGTCCTTTGCATTTCCATATAAATTTCAGATCATCTTGCCAATTTCTACTAAAATGCCTACTAGGGTTTTTATAGGAATTGCATCAGATTTATATGTCAGTTTTGGGAGAATTGACATCTTGACGTAATTGAGGGACTTTTTAAAACACCTTTTTATTTGTAAATAATTTCAAACTTATTGAAAAGTTGAAAAAATAGTGCAAATAATATGTGTATATGTATATTTTTAAATTGTCAAAACATTTAATATGAGATCTGCTCTCTTAATCGAACTTTAACCAATACAGTACTGCTAACCAAAGGCACAATGTTGTACAGCAAATCTCTCTCATTCATCTTGCATCATTGAAACTTAATGCCTGTTGACTAGCAACTCCCCACTTCCTCCTCCCCCAAACCCCTTATAACCACCATTCTATTCTGTGATTCTATGGGTTTGACTATTCTGGATTCTTCATATAAGTAGAATTATGCAGCATTTGTTCCATGCATTATTCGCGTTCACTGAATGTTAACATTTCACTCCTTTGCTTTATCAATATCTCTCTGTATATATGTATGTATGTATAAAATTATCTCTAAGCCATTTGAGAATGAGTGCCATGTATCATGTCCTTTACCCCCTATATTTCAGTGTGCACCTCCCAAGAATGGCGTTCTCTTACATCACCACAGAATTACCAACTTCACTAGATTTAACATTGTTACATGCTTTCATCTAATCAGTTATCTGTATTACAAGTTATCAATTGTAATGTACTATATAACATATTTTCTTCCTTGCAGGACATAATTCACTTAGTTATCATGAGTCTTTAATCTGGAATACTTCTTTAGTCTTTTTTTGCTTTTTATAACATTAAGAGTTTTGAAAATACATTTTCAAAAAAATTTCAGAAAATTTCAGAAAGTACATATACTTACAATTTTTTAAATAATTTTTAAAATATTTTAAAATATATCATTAAAATGAATGTTCTTTGCTTTTTCTTTGTTTGATATTTCTCCCTGATTCCATTTGTGTTGTGCTTCCCAACTCAGAATACCACTTAGGTTATGATGGGTGCTTCTCAAGCCACCACTTCTGGAGGCATATGATGTCCACCTGCCACTCATTGATGTTCATTTTCATTACCCAGTAAAGGTGGTGTTCATTTTCTCCATTGGATAATTACTGTTTTCCCCTTACATCTAGTAAGTCCTCTGACTTTCTTTTTGAACCAGCATGTTTAGATTTTTCTCAGTGTCCCTGGCAAAGAGGAACTGCTCCTGTACTTGAAACACTACAAGTAATTGCTGCCCCCTGTGAAGAGAGTATTTATAATGGCATTAAAGCCTGAAGACCTTTTCAATGTGTATTTAAGGATTTTCCCTAATGCATGGATGATTAGAATTGAGGAGGCTGCTACCAATTGGATGACAGTTTTCTTATCCACTATAATCTAATACAAGATTAACTCCTTTCTGCTATTCTATTAATATCTTCAGTCAAAGATTTCTCTGATTTGATCCCTGCCATGCTTGTTCATGAATAAATGGATAGAGCTATGTTCCTGTAGGAATTTTTAAGGGTTTTTTTCTGTTCCATCAAATCAAAATAAATGAACAGCTCAGAAGAAAATAAATAGCTCAGACTTTATTGGAAAGAGTAATACTTGGAGGAAAAAAATATTTCTGATAGCTTTGGAAAATAAGAAGGATGATGACAAATCCAAAATGTGTGCCACCTCTCATCAGTATTGCAAATCCAGTTAATAGGAGAGGATGACAGCTTTGTTATTAAATTATGTACATGCTAATTGAAGGCACAACCAAGTAGAAGGATCAGTGCCTTCAAAAGCACTTTCAGATTATTAGCTGTGGTTTCAGTGATGGAATGCAATTTTCTAGCCCCATCTCCAATTCTCAGACTGATGCTTCTCCTAAATACATACATGCTTTGGGAAAGAATGATTGTATAGCTGGTTTTCATGCAGAACACTCATTCTCAAAGTCACTTTTGCCTCTGAAGATATAAGATCCCCATTGTATATGAAAGCCAAGATCACTGAAGAACTATTAAATATAATATGCACACTAAAGCCATTTCTCCACCTGGTCCTAGAGAGGTCTGTGGCTGGTGGGGATCTGTTGGTGCTTTGTAGCATAGAACCCACCCTGGTGATTAGTAGATGGATAGCTTTGCCTAAAAGTCTATGGTGCAAGCAGCAGTTGAGGATTTGGAATTGCCTAGTCCTTAGAAATGGCTCAGCCTAATTCTAAAAGCTCAATACTATTAACAAATCTCTCTGAAAGAAATAACAGTGAGAATGACAATCTGGATTTGCATAGCCCTTTGTCCTTTCAAAGCACTTTTGGAAATATCTACTTTGAAGCAATATAGCCAAAATGCCTTCATTTAAAACTTAACATCACCATCTTCTGCCTGTAAAATCTCAAAGTTGCCTAACCTTGTTTTATCTCAGTTTCCCCATCTGTAATATGGAGGTAATGGTGGAAACTTGCTAATAGGTTGTTGTGAGAACTAAATGAGATAATATTGATCAAATGCTTACAGCAATGCACACAGGAAGTGCTTGATAGAAGTCAAGTATTGTTGTCCTTATCCTAATATCCTATTGAAGAAAGTCTAGGCATGGATTAATACCCTGTTTTTATGGATGAAGAAGTAGAAGCCAGCAGTTTAATAACTTGCCTAAGATCACACAATAATTGGTGGGTGACCTATGACAAAGAGAAGCCACTCTAAAATTTGAGTTCTGCTTTAGGTCCCTGGGGAGGATCCCCTCTTCCCTCCAATCTTTTGAGCATTTTTATCACCTTAAATGATTGTGAAGCATAGAAAGCCCTGAGGACCCCAGTCGGACATATGGAACAAGACCTGGAGCAGACTGTGTTCCTGCAGAAATGCTTGACCCCTTGCCCCAGCCTCCATGCCCACCAGAAATTAGGTCTGTGGTAGCTGCCAAATAGAGGTTCGCTGAAGAGCCAGTCAAGGTGGAGGCATGAACAACACGACCCCCACTGCTCCTGCCCTTTCCAGGCTTACAGCTACCTCAGCAAGAAATCTTGCTAATGTCCTGGTTTCACAAAACCCAATAGCTACAGTGGCTGTAGCGAAAGTAGTTAGGTGTCTCTCAGAAATAAAGACCAAGGAAGTAGCCAAGAGATGGATTTTGTAATGAGCTCTTTTGGGAATGAAAATTGAATTTGACCCAACTTTGACAGTGGACACCTTACAAGCACTTATTTGCAAAATCACTTTTATTTTTATATTGTGGATTAACATTAAGCGAAAAAAGAATGCATAATTGAGTCAACATTGATATCATCCATTAATGTAGAGAGATAAAAAGCATATATACATACTCTGCAACTTTAGCTAGTACATGTCCTCATAGCAGATCTCTCTACTACTGAGACCCAGAGACAACTTAAAGCCCTGCAGCCTTTCCTATAACCTATATAAATAATTATAAAAAGAGAGACTACTAAAAAGACAAACATTGCTTCTAATAATCAACTGATCTTGACTCCTTGTTTCATTAGGTATTCCATTAATCACACAAAATGGAGAATAAAAAGAAACATACATATGAGGGAAGAAAAGATAAGGACTTAAAAAATAAAAAAGAAATGTGCTCCCACATCCTTGTAGGGGAAAAAAAAGACTGGAAGTACCATACCAGAGGGTTGAGGGACTCCCTTTGGGTGGTGAGATGGTGGGTGTTCAGCTTGGATCATCTTCTTCCTATAGATATCATCTATAATATAAGAGTATATTTTATCATGGAAATTGAGGAAAGGACATTTTTAAAATCTCTATAAAGTAAAATGGGTACCCACTGGGTACCAGTTATAAATCTATACACTGAAGAGCCTCCATCTTTAGCGCCATCATGTAGGGAACAGTGGTTATCAGGTTATTGCTGTCCCCGTGAGACACTGCTGAGCTATTACTTGAACATCACTGTGCCTGGTACTTAACAACTAAGGAGGTCTGAACCTTAGATGCTGCTTGTATAGTATCCACTTGTCATTATAAAGCAGGGGAGGAGAGAGATTTTAAAAAGCCAATAAACATCCTTTTTTTCATGGATAAAAAGATGTGGCCAAACCCTGGACCTTACCAGTAACTCTGGACTGTTTTGAGAATGAGCTCAAGTATCAGATTCTTTCTCCTATCTAAACAGAGCCCAGCTGGCAAGGCCCCCAGGGGCCTGAATCAGACCTGGAGTGGGCATGCTTCACCCTCAGTTTCCAGTGTGTGAGACCAAAGGCAGAGCTAAAAAACAGGGTCTTGGGGAGATGCCAAACCAAAAGGCCAGATAGACTATCCAAGTGAGTTGTCATAGAGCAGGGAAACCTGGATACCGAGCAAGAAGACAGAGCCCAGGAGATCAGACTGCGGGTGGGAGAAAATTCCCTGTGGGAATAAGGGGTCTGCAGCAGCCTCTTTTAGCATAGATGGGAAGAAGAATACCACTGAAAATGCCAGTGTGGCCAGGACAGTAAGGTTTTTAAATCCCTTTGAGCTTATCAGGCGAGGTTTTATTCAAATGTGAACCACAGCTATGTGACCATGAGTGGCTGCAAAGCATTCAAAATTCCTGGACTGACATTCTCTGTGCATTCACAGCCCTTTTATTAGGCATCTAATTTAACAATAGGGAAATTGAAAGGGATTTGTATCCCCAGGGAGTATGTGCATCACTGTTACCATATTACTATGATGGCTTTTTAAAAAGGTGTCCCATTCTCTTGATACGAGATGCTTGACAGGCTCTCAGCAAAAGTGCTGAGCTTTTACCACCTTCCCTAAGGAAGGAGTACACATGATCCCAAAGGGAGAAAACAGAAGATTTTTGCCAAATCTTCAAGATCTTGGCAGATATCAATAATATGATCTTTTTAAGAAATGAGGTTCTCCAAATTGTGGCTAATAGATTTACAGATTGCCCAGATGGCTTACAGAATAACAGATTGTAAACAGAACATAAATCATAGGCAGGAACATAAACACCAAACCAAATTCTGAAAATAAGCAGAGTAGAAATCTGAAGAGCATTAATAGTAATTGCCTGCAACCTTTAATGTCATCTTGGCTAGAGATGTTATTTGGTGTGAATGCCCCAAATAACAAGAAATGAAAAGGTTTATTTTTAGTACAGTTCAATCCAGAAAATATGAATTGAGTACCTTCTATGTGCCAGGCACCATTCTGGGAGTTGGAGACACAGCAGCAAACAACACAAATCAAGTCCTTTCCCTCATGGGGCTCATATTCTAGTGGGAAAAGACTAATAAACGGGAATAAGTAAGCAAAATATATAATATGTTAGATGAGGGTATGTGCAATGAAAAAAAAAAAATCTAAAGCCAGAAAGGAGAATAGATGTGTTGAAAGATGGTGATTCAGCTCAGAAGGGGGAGAAATGCAGCCCGTGGCCCTAACTTCAGAATAGAATTGGGTTCCACTGGCGTGGGAGGCAGGAGGCAATCTCTGGATTGCCATTTCCGCATCTATCAAGTGAAGCAGTTAGACTGTGGGTTCTTTGTCCCAAACAAGCTCTCACAGCTCAGGTTGTTGGTGGCACTTTGATATATGACACAAGGGAAATTAAGAAACAAATTGGATTTCAAACCTAAAAAGTGACTCACCAAGTAGTGTTCTTTTGTGCCAGGAAAACAAAGCCACAGATTGCCCAAGGGAGGATTCTGCCTTGGAGTGAATGCCCCTGGAAGACACTACACTGATGCTTTCCACTGCAGTGGCAGCACAGTGGAGGGAAAAATGGGGGTAGTAACTGGTTTCATCTCGAAGCTATTGCAGACTCATTTATAATTGCCTCTTTAACTTTATTTCCTTAGAATTCACCGTCTGTTAGGCACTGTCATTTTTCAAGCCCATTTTCTAGATTAGGAAATTGGAAAATAAAAATTAAATATCTTGCTAAAATTTATAGTTAGTTGCAGTCCAGAAATTTAAACCCAGGTCTCTCCAATTCCAGAATCTGTAAATTTTCTACTACACCCAGCCATGTTCTTGTAAGTACCTCATTTTTTACTCTCAAAATCTCTCTCAGATGAGTGTGCACTGAACAAAATCCAGAATATGAGACATTATAAAGGACAAATGACCTGGTTTTTTCAGCAAATAAATTGCAAGAAAAAGAGAAAGGGAAAATAAGCTATAGATTGAAAATTGTTTAAGAAACAACCAATTTCAATGTTTGGACCTTATTTGGATCCTGTTTCAAACAAACTACTTAAAATCAATATGTGAAATATATGAAATATTAATATATCTGGGGATTTGAATACCAACAAGGTATTTGATAATATTAAAGAATTTTTTGGTTTGATAATAATATTGTAGTTATGTTTTTATGGAGAGTCATTTTAGAGGTACATACTAACATATTTCCAGAAGACATATGATATCCAGAATTAACTTTAGAATAATGCATTGGACGGGGTATAAATAAACAAGATTGGCCATGTGTTGCTCACTGATGTAGCTGGGTAATGGGTTCATGAGGGTGATTATACTTTTCTCTCTAGTTTTGTATTTGCTTAAAAAGTTTTACAATAAAAATAAAACCAAACCAAACCACAAATCTCCACCATGGTGAATGTGGAATTAGCTGTCCTGACCACCTGCCACTTTCTTAGGTGCTGTCGCTTCCCTTACACTGGGGACAAGTACCAAGTCTAATGGTCAAAGTACACACGCCAGTGCTGTTGCTGCCCTGGTGTATAGAGTAGACCTAGACATTGGACTTCCTTCTCATGATAGGACTCTCCTGTTCTGGGTCTCTGGCTTTTATGTAGCCAGCCCCAAGGACCATCTCACCCAAGGAACCCAGGAGGGTATGTGATATAATGAAAAGAAGGTGGTGTTTGGAATCAGAACAGCCATTGCCAGAAGTCTGACTTTACCCATTAGTAGCTGTGTATTCTTGAGCAAAGCCCTTTACCTTGCCGAGCCTCAATGGGTTGTGCTGATCAAATGGAATAGCATAAGCCTTAAAGGTTCCTCCCAAAATCTGGGCTCCCATATATGCTAGTCTGCTACCGCCCAGCAATGCATGAGGGGAAGAAGCAGTCTCTGCAGAGGGAGTGACTGACATTTTTCTGAATGTCTATCTTCCAGGATAGACATCCTTAAGGACTGTCCTCCTTAAGGAAAGGAACTATATCTTGTGGTCCCAAAATAGTGATGTGGGAAGAACATGGCCTTGGGATCAAGTGTCCCCAAGCTGAGGCTATAAGTGTGGGGCTGTTTGCCAAAGGCAGGATGCTTTTGTGTACTTTGTGCAAAGACGCTTGCTCAATTAGCAGTGTCCCTGTTTGGAAGAAAAATGCCAGTCACCCACAGAAGGGAATTTGTTTTTATAATGAATGACTAGAGTCAAGATCAAGATGAAAAATAACTCCAGTTGATACTGTTAGAACTCTGGGCCTTCTTTGAAGCAAACCACATTTTTTGACTGTGTTCAAGTTTCTTTGTGGTTGATTCAGGTCCCTGGCCTGGGCATCTTGGTGCCGGGATTATTATGAAGACACAGGGTGTGCGTGCCAATTATCCAAGTGGACCTGACTGCATGTTAAGACTGACTTTTTCCCAGGCTACCCACCAGTCCCAGGACTGCATCAGTTTGTATTGCTGCGAGGGGAATCCTGAATAGTGCTAGAGTCCTCCTGGCAAATGTCCATCGGCAGAAGGGCCTGGGGGCTGTTGCTTCTGCTGAAGTGTTTGAAGAGGTGCTTCCTCCCCAGACTGGAGTCAAGGTCAGTGGATGAGCATTTACCTCTTCTCTGTCCTTGTCATCGTCCTGCTACTTCATCTCTGAAGTTCAAAGCTGCAGAGGCTCAGAGGTAGGGATCTCACCCTTCTGAAAGGAAAAAGCAGAAGTAAGGCCCATTTCTGTGGATGTGTTTGGGGTAGGGATCAAAAGGATTCTAAAGTCTGTCAGGACAAGCAAAGGCAAGAGAAGAGACCAGAGAGTTTTGAAAAAGAAGAGCAGCGAGATTCAATGAAAGCAGAAGGGCAGGCAGGAGGGAGGCAGGCATAACAGGTATATGGCATAAAATATGTATCTCAGTTTATTTTTTCTACATGCTGAGCTGGTTGTCCCAATACCATTTGTTGCAAAATTCTTCTTCTTTTCTTAATACCACCTTTGTCATAGACTAATTCATCTTTTGGGGTTTTCCGTTTAGTTCCATTCATTTGTCTCTGTGCTCATGCTACTGTGCCGTCTGGGAATCTAGGAGTGCCAGTGTAGGGGAAATTCAAACCTGCGTTCAGAACAACAGTTGGATATGTGCTTTCCCATACAGGGGATTCTTCTCTTTATCATTTTGAATCCTCATATCATGAGGTTAGGAAGGAACTGTTTAGGACAATGGTGTGCACGTGATAGAGGATTAATCATTTGTGCCTGAGTGTAAGACCGTGCTATGACCTTCTAATCACAAGAAAATCAGGTGGTGTTGGAAAAAACTCTGTAAGCTTGTCACCTGGCTTTAAAAGTCTGTTAGACAAATTTGGGTGCGTTCAGGGAGGTATGGCCGTAGACTGAAAGTCTGGTAGAGATAAATGGAAGCTCCTGTAATTTGATTCGTTTTCCTGTTTCTGTAATTTACACAAGTGTGGGAGCCCTCAGTGGCCTGCATGCTGTCTGGTGTCCCCCACCTCGTCCAGCAGGGTGTCTTTCCTCTCTGTCACCCTGTGAGAAGCAGAGGGACTCTGATCGTTTCAGCCTAAACAGGGTGAGAACAATGTTATCAGACATTTCCAAGCAGAGAGCAGAGGTGGATTTTTCCTAACCCCATCCCACCCTTTCTCATCTCATGCTGTCAGACTATCAAACAGCTGCAGACTCCACCCCCAGTGAGCGGTGGATGGCGAAACCACATTTTTTTTTAACTTTTAGTGTCCAAGTTTGTGGTAGGCTAGATGTATTAATAATGTAGGAATGACCCCTGAACAATGCTTTCTGAACCTTCTAATGCCACAGGTTCCCCCAAATAGTTGGGAGTGGTTGGAAGGAATCAAGAAGGAAGATGGTTATAGGTTATTGTTCACTGCTCCTTTTTCAGTCTCATTGTACTAAATCCATGCCTCTGTTTTAACCCTGTTACACTGTGGTGGTGTTTATTTATCTGTATGTGTATGTCTCTACCCCACTCAGGTTGCCTAAGGATGTCAGGATTGTTTTAACCATTTTCAGAATCTGGTATGGTGTGTAGAATATACTAGGTGTTTGAGAAATCTGGGAGTGCTTGTGACAACACTGGTACTTTGTGAAAATCCCATTCCTGTGTTCAGTTCAGGCACGTGGTATGTGTGGTGGGTGTGGGGGGAAGGAGGGTGTCTGCTTTAAAAAACAATAGCACCCCACTATTGCCTAGTGCCTGGGAGCATTTTCCAAGTCTATATCATTAGAGTCAGAGAAGGAATCTGGGAAATGAGGTTGTAGCTCTTTGTGGAGAAAGATAAATACCATTACCTAAACAGGTGACACATTACAACACGAGTTCATTGCTGTCTAGAGCCTATGACAACCTGGCGGGTGACTGGTAGAGTTTTGCTGGGTCTTATCTCTGCAGATAGGATTTCAGGCCTCGAAGAAAAGCTCCAGTGAAAAGGAGGAGGAAAATCCAGAAAGTGGCAGAAACCCAACCTCCAGTGGCTCCTTTGCCCTGTAGGTTCTACCGGAGGAACTTTGCTAATCACATAGGAACATCTTTTGGGAGAGATTTTACTCACCCTTTCCTTTGCTTGGCTAGCCTCCCTATTATTTATTTATTTTTTCAAGGCAAAGAAAAAGTTTCAATAATTCTTATCACGGCCTGCAGGTGCTCAAGGGCCTCAAGTGTAGAGAAAAAGCCAATTGCAAAGGGAAGGCCCAGGGCCCCCCTGTTCAGCATTCACCTAAACTGCACTATGCAGTGAACACGCAATTGCCGATTAAACATGCTTCCCGGCTGTGATCAGGATTCCCTGGGAGAAGGGCTGTGGGACACAGCATGGCTACATTCTCTCTACCTCTACAGAAAGGATCATGTCTAAAATTCCACGTACCCAAGAACTTGATACTGGGGAAGATGTAATACAGGTTCTCTAAAGAATGAGTTTCCTCCTCTTTTTTCATCATTTGCATCTGGCAGTTTTTTGCTTTTGGAAAAAAGCTGTCACAACAACGTGAAGTTGTTTAAAATAAGCAAGTTGCCTTTAGATAGATAAGAAGCTTCCTCGCTGGTGGCTGGCTTCCACTGCGGAAGCCTGTGGTGCAGTGGCCTGTCTCTGCCAGTTGCTATGGAAAGCAGCTCCAGGTTCCCTGGAGGGGGCAGAGATGGAAAGGAAGCTCTCTTCTAAATCTAAATTCTCCATCTGAAAAGGTTAAGCAGGAGGGAAACAATAGTTAAGGGGAGGGAGTAAGTAGATGTGTGGGTGTGAGAGAGAGAAAGAGAGAGAATATGAGAATATGTTTTATTTGATATTGGATTATAGTTAATATTCTTGGGAAACTCCTTTTCTAAAATGACATAGGACAAAATCTTGGGTAGTAAAACCATCTGGTTTTTACAGCAAAGTATCTGATCAGACAGAATATATCTTGGGCTTTCTTTCTTTCTTTTTTTTGGGGGGGGGTGGTGGTGTAGTTGCGTTGCTTTTGTTAAAATAAAATGCTTGTGTCTTCTCTAACTATATTCAGCCCTTTCTAGAAGATGGAGCTGGGTTTGTTGGCCTTGCTGGATTTTAACTCATACTTTCCATGCAGACCAAATCACACCTTTTTTTTAATGTGTTCACTTCCATGGAAACTAGTAAATAAATAACTTTATAACAAAGCCTATCATTTGTTCACAAAGGGCAGAGAGAGGCATGAAAATTTTTTTAAAAAAGTGTGTCAGGCTAAGGAGAAGAATGGGACCTCCCCAAAAATATAATGGTTGGGGTTCACTTCAAAATAAAACATTAGAGGTAGGAAGTAGACAACATTACATATCAGGAAAGGGGGATAAGCAGGGTCCCTAAAAAAATAGTTATAATTATATGCTAGAATTTATCTCAAAACAATGTAGGAGAGAAGTGGACGGGGGTTTAGATGAGACAAGACTAGCCAGGAGCTGATAATTGTTGGCACATGGAAGGCTCGTAATGCTATACATAGGTTTACCTTTGCCTGTAATAAAAAGTTAAAATAAACAGTTGTATGCATATCTCTCAGCCCTTAAAATTAGAAGACCTAAAAGTAGACCTAAAAGAAATCAGACTGCAGACTAGAAAGACATTTTACTAACAGGAAGATATTGGCATTAGTGTGGGTTGTTGGTTTATTTGGAGATGTTCACTGTTATTAAATGTCTCATCAGTAATGAAAAAAAAAACACTAGAATAAAGAAACCCCTAGATATGGATTTGCTCCAGATTTCATAGATCTCTTCCATTGCTGAGCCAATTTAGCATCCTAATGGAACACTCCTCTGATAAAGCATTCTAATACAGGCATAGAAACTACACAAGTGGTTCTGTGTTTGCTAAAACCAACAATAAAACATTCAGTGCAGACTGTAGTATGTAGGCTGAATAGCCAAAATATTGCATTTCTTAGCTGGTCAGAATCCTCTGGGGAGCATATAAGGCATGTAGAATCTGACCTCAGCTACCGTATCAGTGCCATTTATAGGCTGCACACTGCATATCCACTGGGCCCCCTAAGGACCCATCCTGATTATCATTTCTTTTTCTTCTGATTTCCCCCAAGCATGGCTCCCTGTGTTCAGTGATGCATATACTTCCCTGGGGATAACCCTAATTAAATCTCAAGAACTCAGAAGAAGAAATCTATTAATATTTGTCAAAGGAATTATATAGTGATGGAGGATGGAGAGGTCTCAAAATCGAAGAAACCAGATCAGAAGTCAGTTTTTGTCAAAAATATGTGCTGATACTTTGAATTCAATTTCCTGGCTGGAGGCTTTGCGTCATGATCTTCCTGGCTGAGTCAGGATCCTTAGAGGGAGCCAAGGCATGCAATTCACCATAGAATAGCCACTCCCTGTATTGGGAAAGACAGTGTATGAAGAAGGAAAATGGTTTCATCTTATCTCCTAGAGGTTTGAGTAAGCTGCAGGTTCAACCTAGAGAACTGGGAGGAGCTGTGTTAAAGGGGAATGCTGAATGCCTGGAAAAGTCTCTATAGGACTCTTGCTGCAGCCGTGACTAAAATTGCCAACAGAGAATTTCCTGGAATCCAGACACCAAATACAAATTGACACATCTGTGTCCACCTTAAAGGCTGGCTCTAGAGGTTGGTTAATATGCTTACCAAACAGGGAAGGCTCCGAGAGTTGTAATATGTGGCAGGAGACGCCAATAATGAAGCACAGAAAGATCCATCTCAACCTGTCTGCTCGCTGCAGGCAGGCAGATGAAATAGTGTTAGAACAAGATCCTTCTGATGCTACGGTAATTAGCCTTATTGGGAAATGCATATAGCCCCAAGCTTAAATCTAGAACCAGGTGCTGGTGTATTTCAAGACCTTTCTGAAGATGGGGGGAAAAACCAGTATATGTTAAAACCATTCTATTTTAGCGATTATCATTGCCTAGATTCAGTCTTCCTCCTAGCCTTTAAGCTAATTATTCACATGCTGTGAATAACCAAGGAACCTTAAGGAAAGTGGATGACCATTTGTGTCAATCTTGCAAACTATTTCAGGAAGATAAATTGAGAAAGAGCAAGAGAGTTTATCCCCTGTAGTGCTCCAAGTATCGTATTCCTGAGGGTTTGTCGTAAAAATCAACCATCTCCTCAATCTCTGACACTAATCCATCATGATCCCATCTGAGGCCAGGATTAAATGACTGCACCAGGACAGCAAGGCCCTAGAGAGCTGTATGGCGGGCAGCGCCTCTTCTTATAGCGTGAGGTTCTCTTCTCAGGGGAGCCTGTGGCTGTTTCATCAGAAGCCACGCCTCTAGTTCTATGATAAAAGTTCTAGACCTGCACTTTACAGCATAGTAACTACTGGCAATTAAATATAAATTTAAATTAAAAACTCAGCTTCTCACATCAGGTGCTTAATAGCCGCATGTGGCTAGCAGCTACCATATTGGACAGTGCAAATATAGAACATTTTCATTATCACAGGACGTTCTTGTGAATAGCGCTGTTCTGTACCAGGCGTCAGCAAACTATGGTTCGTGAGCCAAACCCAGCCTACCTCCTGTTGCTATAAATACTTTTATTGGAAGATAGCCATGCCCATTCTTTTATGTATTGTCTATGGCTGCTTTCACATCAGCATGGTGGGCTCTTTGCAATGGAGACCATCTGGCCCATAAGTCCAAAATATTTACTATGTGGACCTGTACAGAAAATATTTGCCAGTCTGCTCTGTTTCTTTTTCCCAGAAATATATACATGGCTACATACGTACAGAATGTTATCTATGATTTTAGAAAATAAGTGAACCCCTCACTCCCATCCATGTAACCCAAGCTTGAGTTATAAGCTTATTTGCTAGTTCCATTCTCCTAGAAAATACACTTCTGACATGTGAGCAAGTTAATGTCCCACAAGGCAGGCAACCTTTGACCAATGAGGGAACTAACCGTGGATAAGTCTCCCTCTTCTGTCCCTGCGAAGGACAATGGGGTACTTTCTGCACCCTCCTTCCCCTTTTCATTCTTTCCGGTCCCCATACCTATTTTCTAAAATCACTTTCCAAAATAAACTCTCTACGTTTAAGCCATGTCACAGATTGATTTTTTTACCTTTCTTACTCTGCTTATCTACTTCCTGCCCCTTCATTCAAAAAAAGTATCTATTCCCTGTTCCTTCATTCAAATAAATAAATAAACATAGAGCCAGAAGGACATTTAGAGAACATTTATTTCCATACCTTTTGCCTACAGATACAGAAACAAAGGCCCAAAGAGATTAATATGCCTCTGCTATAAATTTTCTTTCTTGTAGAAAGGATATGTGGAGAATCAAAAAAAGTAAAGGCCCGCAGAGCTTTGCAGACCATTCCAAAGTCAAGAATAAGATCTTTTTTAACAGAAAGAGACCTAACCTTTAGCATGACATAAAAGGGATCAGTGCTTAGAAGTTAAAATAGAGAAGTAACTATACAATTTTGTTTAAAAAGAAAATTTGAAAAATAAAAGATATTCAAAGTTTTGGGTCAACTGCATCTTTATGGAGAGTTTAGTTTCCTACTGAGTCAATCCATGTACTTTCATTGAGCATCTATCCTTAACAAGGTTACTAGGTGGAGCTTTGAGAGAGAGTCAAGGGGCATTCTGAAAGAACTCCCAGCAATCTGGGGATGGGAGATTGAATTTCAAAGTATATTTTGGCCATTAATTGACTCTGTGAATTTGAAAAAGTCATTTCCTCTCTCTGGGCTGTGTGTCAATTGCCCTTTGTGAAAATGACAATTAGTCTTATTGTAGAGTCACAGAATGTTAACTTTAGAAGTGGCTTTAGAGCTCATCCTCACTTTGCAGGTCTAAAGAAAAGAAGTGAATTTCTGAAAGTCACTGAGTTAGAATCAGATCTGGTACCATAACTCTGTCTACCTGATCCTCAACCTAGGATGAATTTAAAGAATCTTGCCAACTACGAAATCCAGTGATTCCATGGTCTCAAGATAAGACAGTGTTTCTTCCCTGAAGGATCTCATAGCCAAATTGAGGAGACACTTGACATACATAAATAGTTATTATAAAATAAAAAATGAAATTAAATAAGCAGACTAACAGCCCTCACTTCTTTGGCCATTCAAGAGAAGGAAATTGTCAGGAAAAACAGTGAAATTTCAGCTGAGCTGTGGAAAAGTAGGTGAATAGAAAAGGTCATTATGGATATAGGAAAGCAGCCAGAGCAAAGTCATGGACACGGCATCAGCCCAAGAGGACAGTGACTGGATCTGTCTTGCAGGAGGAGATGAGAGAGGGTTGAGGGGTTATGCTCCTTTGAGAGGAGGAGTTCTTGGTGTCCTTTCTCCCCATTCCTCAGGGCAGATCTAAAGCTACGGTGAGGGGATCTGACTTACTCCTTCAAGTCTATAACAAAGAAGGGAAGTAGAATGCGGAAACTGTGACCAGGTTCCCTTGTGGTAATTAAAGTGTGTTAAATCTGATAATTCCTGATTTGTCCTCAAGCAGTTTTATTTTTAAATTACATTTTAAGCATAACTGATACACAGTGTTCCTGGCACCAGGCTAGTTAGAAAATTCACAAAGTAGACTAATGGGGAACAATTGATATTTTTGCTGATAGTTGTTTAGAATAGATTGTTTAAATAAGTACAATTGTTTAGAAACAGATCCTTGTCTACTACAGATCATTAAAAAATAAATTTTTAAAAATTATTTAGAAACAAATGGGTGGGGCCCACCAGCTTAATAAATTTCTTATTTTATATAGGATTGATGAAAGGGTAAGGAATAGAGTCAGAGTTTCATATTTGGCACGGATAATTATAGAAATGTAGTTCTGGTAGGAAAGTGAAAGTACGTATACTTTAAAAACAAAGAAACAAGCATCAAAATAACAACAGCAACAAAACAAGCAACAAAATAGAAATTATAAAGCAAGATAGAGAAATAATACTTAACAGTATTTATCTCAGTAAATATAAGTGGATTAAAGTTCCCTATTACATGACAAAGACTTTTATCCAAAACACAATGTAGCCATGTGCTCCATTCATCTAAAACAAAATGACACGAAAGATTTACAAATATAAGGATAGAGAAAAATCAGACAAAAATAAAATAGAAATATATTTTTAAATCAAAAAAGCAATTAAGGGAACAGCACAGTAGTGGCGATATTAATGTTTGTTAAAACAAACTGAAGAGAAAAAAGCTTTAGATAAAAAGAATGGTTTTATAGAAGTTTCAATCCACAATGAATGTGTAATGTACTATAATATAGCACAGAAATATAGTGAGAGCAAAAACTATTAGATGACAAAGAAAAGGTGAAAAAAATCCATAATTCTTGTAAAAAAAATTTAGCATACCATATTTAGTCTTCAGTAAATCATGGAATCAAAAAAGGATTTGATAAAAAAAATTGTGGTATATATACACAATGGAATATTACTCAGCCATAAAAAAGATGAAATCCTGTCATTTGCAGCAACATGGATAAGCCTGCTGGACATCACGTTTAGCAAAATAAGCAAGGCACAAAAGGAGAAATACCACATGTTTTCACTCATATGGGAGCTAAAACAGTTGATTTCATAGAAGTAGAGAGCAGAATTGTGACCACCAAACAGAACAGTGGGAAGGGGAGAGGGGAGGCGAGGATAGGTAGAGGTTGGTTAACGGACACAAAATTACAGCTGGACAGGAGGAATAGATTCCAGTGTTCTATAGCACTGTAGGATGGCTATAGTTCACAATAATTTATTGTATATTTTCAAATATTTAGGAGATTTTGAGTGTTCCCAGCACAAAGAGATGATAGATATTTGAGGTGATAAGTATGCCAATTACCCTGATTTGATTGTTACACATTGTATACATGTATTGAACTATCACTCTGTATGCCATAAATATATGCAATTATTATATGTCAATAAAAATGTCCAAAAGATATGAACAGGCACTTCAAGAAGATACATGGATGGCAAGCAAGCATATGAAAAAAATGCCCAATACTATTTGTCATTAGGGAAATGGAAATTAAACCAAAATGAGATACCACTATACAACTATTAGAATGGCTAAAACATTGACAACACCAAATGGCAGTAAGAATGTGGAGTAACGGGAAGTGTAATTCATTGTGGGTGGGAAGGAATGATGGCACAATCACTTTAAGGACAGTGTAGAACTTTATTATATACTTGAATTTATACATATTTTTCAATTTAGCAATTCCTCTATTTGGTGTTTATCCAAGTAAATTGAAAATACATGTTCACACAAAAACCTGTATGTGAATGTTTATAGCTTACAGCAGCTTTATTCTTAATATCCCCAACTGGGAAGAACTAAGATGGCCATCGGGGAGTGAATTAATAAACCGCGTACAACCATGCAGTGGAATCCTACTAACAATAAAAGAGAACAACTTGCTGATTTGTGCACACATGAATAAATCTTGAGTAGACAGAAGCCAGATCTGAAAAGGAAAGGAAATTATATGAACAGAAAATAATCAGTGATTGCCAGTGACTAAGGGTGGTGACTAAAAATGGGCTGTGCAAAAAAAAAAAAAATGGGCTGTATAGTAAAAATTTTAGGATATGCATTAATAACTGTTCTGTATGTTACTGATGTTGAGGATACCTGATGGCATGCATTTATCAAACCTTTATAAAATATACATCACAAAGAATAAAATTTATATGCAAGTGAACAAAATCAACTAGATTTGGGAGTCCAAGGATGGACTGTAGACTGAGGAGAATGAATGTAGAGTCGACCCTTGAACAACATGGGTTTGAACCACACAGACCCACTCATACGAGAATTTTTTTCAACCAGAGGTTGATCAAAAATACAGTAGTCGTGAGATGCAAAACTTACAAATATGAGGAGCTAAGTTTTTGCACACACGAGTTCTTCAGAGCTGACTGCGGGACTTGGAGCATATGCAGATTCTGATATACACAAGGATCGTGGAATTAATCCCTCAAATATACCAAGGGACAATTGTAACTGTGTTACAAATGTGTGAAGCAACCTCAGTGAGGGTGTGGGGAAAACCAGACCTGACCTAAGTAACTTTGTAGGATGATGTTTTGAGAGGAAACTGTAAGAATAAAGACAAAAACGACTATGCTTAAATATTACTCTATTTGGTAACTTTAGTTCTCCTAGGGGTATGGTTTATTAATTTGAAAATATGTTAAAGTATTTGAGGGTTGAACAAAGTAGCTAATGGGAGGTAGGAGTCTTACTCTCAGATAAGGAGGTTATAAATAAGCCAGAAGAAAAAAACCACAGTGAAGCTCCTAGTGCTAGATTAGAATCTAGGATAGCAGTATACAGTAATGTTTATTTTGATATACACAAACAGATACAGACATCATTATAGATATGTATGTATGTGTGGGTAAGTACGTATACATACATTTTTAGCACTGTTAACTGAGAGGGCCTAGAAGCAATGTTATCCCAGTAGCATCAACCATACTTGGAGACCAGATTTGGGTTTCTGATACCCTCCTTCAGTAAAAACAATGAGAGCTCTTTAGAACATGGCCGATTCTAAGACTTAAGCAAGAGAAATCCGACATGAGCCTGCAGCATCTTGTAGTGCCAAAGAAAGTTTGGAAATATGTCAAAGGGAATTAGGAGCCAACCTGAAAAAACCCTCAATAGCCAAGGGTGAGAAAAATTGCACAAAAAATAAATAATGGAATAACAGATTATAACCCAAAATATAAAATAAACGGGTATTTGTTATATATATGCATTTTATATAATATAATGTATATATAATAAATACATGTTTATTATAATATGTGCTATATTTGTTATATTGTGATGTTAGTAATTATTAATATTAATAATATTAATATTAACAATATTTGTATTGATAATAATTGTTAATTATAATTAATTATGATTATTATTATGATGATTAATGGTTATGATTAATTATTAATTATAATAACATAATGTATATTATATAAATGTATGTTACATTTATATAGTTCATATTTATATAAATGAGTTATTGAATAAATAAATAGGCTAGAAATGACAAGTCATCCTTATAGAAAAATGACAATTTTTGAAGAAAATTGCACTTCAAAAAGTAGAGCTTAATTCCTCTCCCCTTGAGTGTGGTCTGGACTTAGTGACTTGCTTCTGTAAAATAGTATGAAACAGTAAAAATCGTAACTATACAGTAGAAAAACTTGGAAGATCTTAGCCAAGTGATCAGTTTAGTATCACAGTGATAAGTCATGTTGGTGTCATGTGCCCCATGATGAAGTGAGAAGCACAGTTCATCTCCGTGGGATTCTCTCTCAATATCCATATCTCCAGTCTAGTCACGAGAAAAACATTCGACAAATCCAAATTGAGTACCTGACCAGTACTCTTCAAAACTCTCAAGGTCATAAAAGACAAGCATTTTTTTTTAAAGTCACAAATCACAGGGGACTAAAGAGAAAAGATAACTAAATGCAATGGGATATCCTGGATTCAATCTTAGAACAGAAAAAATGACGTTAGTGGAAACTGGTGAAATATGAATGAAGTCTGTAATTACCAATGTTAATTTCTTAATTTTGACAAATATATCATAGCTTTGTTAACTTTAAAAGAAACTGAGTGAAAGGTATATAAGAATTCCCTGTACTATCTTTACAATATTTGTATAAATCTCAAATTATTCCCAAAATATAGGGCTTAAGTATGCTTAATAAGGTTAATTTGATAGCTGTATGTCAAACTTTGTACCCTACAGATGATATAATCTTCTTTTCAAATATCCACGGATTATTTATTTTAAAAAAATTCCATACTGAACCAAAAAAGTTTTTAAAAACCTCAAATTCAAAAACATAAACCTTCCTCTTAATGCAGTAAAAACTAGTGTTAGACATAAAAAATTAAAAATTAAATAAAATTCTCACAGCTATTGGGTATTAAAACAAACTTCCCCAAATTAAATGTTAGATAATAGAGAAAACGAAAAGTTCAAATACAGATTTCACAGAAAATAACACAAGTTCAAAAATTCCATGTCACAATTTATGCATTAAAGATGATTAAAATGTTTTATAGAAATAGTCAAGGCATATATAAAGGTTGAAGGAAGGTGGATTGATAATAAATTCTGAATGCAAAAGCAAAAAAAAATTCTTAAGGTTCAACTCAGACAAAGCTTTCATCATTTAATAAGGAAGAATGAAGATAAATTACCTATGAATTCAGCTCAAAAAATCAAAAGAACAAAATAAATTTGAAGAAGGAATGAAGAGGAAAATAAAAGGGGAATGTAATTAGAAATTAGAAAAAGTCACATTTATGAATATATTCAGGAGTTGATTGAAAAAAATAAAATTTGTGCCTTTGAGAGTCTTTTAAGAAAGGGAAAAGTATATAACAGATGAGGAAATTTTTAAGTCAGGCTACACTTTGTACTATGCTTTGTATTATATGTCTACTCTAAAAATTTCAACACAATTTACAATTTTCTGGAAAAATTCAAGTAACCAAAAAATAATTATATAGAAAAATAGAACTGTAAATATGGAAGGTATTTTTAAGTAGTCAAATTTTTAAGTTTCTAAGTTATCAAAGAATTATGTCCAAAAAGGGGTCTTTACTCTTTATAAGTAGGCTAAAGAGAAAAGTTTAATCAATCTTAATCGTAAATGACATACAACAACATGAAACAAAATTTAGCCAAAGTACATACATCAGTATCAAATAAGATTTATTCTAACAATGCAAAGATGGATTGCTGTTAATCCATGAATTGCTGTTAATATAGATCATGAGGTCTAAGAAGACTCAGTTGAATGAGCATTTCAAAAAGTTACAGAAAAATTATTTGAAAATATTTTAATATCTACTTCTTTAGGAGAAAAACAGCTCTTAGCTAATTAAATGTGGAAGGTTATTTTCTTAACAATAGCTATTATCATGTGTAGTCACGCCCATCAAAAAAAAGGATACCCACCGCCATCAGTTAGATAACTGTAACAACTCCAGACATTTAAATCATGCAATAAGATGTAAAATAAAAATGAGTTGCAAATTTATGAAAGAGTAACATAAAATTATTATTTTTAGGAACATCATTATTTTTTGGAAAATTTCTAAAACCATGAGAAAACTAACAATAGACGTTAGCAAAGTATATACAGTTACAAAGTCAACATACAAAAAAAATAATAGCTAATGGTTCTATTTATATGAGTTTCAGGAATAGGCAAAACTAAACTCTGGTGATAGAGCAATGGTTGTTCTGAGGGAGAATATTGCCTGAAAAGGAATATAAAGTTTCTGAGGGGATGGAGATGTTCTGTATCTTTATTGGAGTGCTGATTAACAGATGTATAATCAACATTTAAAATATGTGAATTTTACTGTATGTAAATTGGAATCATACAGTATGTAGCTTTTTCAGACTGGTTTCTTCTACTTACCAATATATGTTGAAGGCTCCTCCGTGGTTTTTTTGTGCTTTGATAACTCATTTCTTTTTATCACTGAATAATATGCCATTATATGGATATACCACAGTTTCTGTGTCCATTCACTTTTTGAAGGATATCTTGGTTGCTTCCAGTGTTTGACAATTATGGATAAAGCTGCTGTAAGTATTCATTTGCAAGTTTTTATGTAAACATAAGTTTTCAGCTCACTTCGATAAATACCTAAGAGCACAATTAAACAGCCAAACGGTCTTCCAAAGTGACTGTACCATTTTGCATTCCTGTCAGTAATGAATAAGAGTTCTCATTTCTTCATATCCTCATCAGCATTTTATATCACCCGTGTGAGGGATTTTACCCATTCTAATAGATGTGTAGTGGTATCTCATTATTGTTTTAATTGGTAGTTCTCTAATGACATATGATGTTGGACATCTTTTCATATGCTTATTGGCCATTTGTATATCTTCAGTGATGAGTTGTCTGATCAGATCGTTTGCTCATGTTTTAATTGGGTTATTCTTATTATTGAGTTTTAGGAGTTATTTGTATATTTTGGGTATGAGTCCTTTATCAGATATGTGCAAATATTTTCTCCCAGTCTATAGCTTGTCTCTTTGATTTTCATAACTGTGCATTTCTTAGTGAAGAAATTTTAACTTTAATGAAGTCCAGTTTATCATTATTTTCTTTCATAGGTCATGCTTTTTGTGTTGTGTCTAAAAACTCATCACCAAACCCAGGGTCACCTAGATTTTCTCCAATGTTACAAGTTATAGTTTTACGTTTTAAATTTAGGTCTGTGACCCATGTTGACTTAATTTTTTTGAGATATAAGGTCTGTGTCTAGATTCAGTTTTTTGTATGTGAATATCCAGTTATTCCAGCACCATTTGTTGAAAACACAGTCCTTTCTCCATTGAATTGCCTCTGCTCCTTTGTCAAATATCAGTCAGACTGTATTTGTGTGGGTATGTTTCTGCGTGGGTCTCTGTTCTGTTTCATTGATAAGTTTGTCTGTTCTTTCACCAGTACCACTCTGTCATGACTACTGTAGCTTCATGGTAAATCTCAAAGTTGAACAGTGTCAGTCCTCTGATTTTGTTCCTCTTCAGTATTATGTTGCCTATTGGTTTTTTCCCTTTCCATATAAACTCTAGAATCAGTTTTTTAATATCCACGAAATAACTTGCTTTGAGATTTTGATTGGGATTTTGTTGAATCTATAGATCAAGTTGAAAGAACTGATATCTGAACAATATTGAGTCTTCTCATCCTTGAACATGTAATATCTCTCCATTTGTTTAGATATTCTTTTGATTTCTTTCATCAGAGTTTTGTCATTCTCCCCATATAGATTTTGTACGTATTTTGTCAGATTTATACCTAAGTCTCTCTGTCTCTCTCTCTCTCTCTCTTTCTCTCTCTTTCTCTCTCTCTTTCTCTCTCTTTCTTTCTTCTTTTGGTGCTAATGTAAATTTTACTGTGTTTTTAATTTTAAATTCCAATTGTTCATGTCTGGTATACAGACAAGCAATTGACTTTTGTATATTAACCTTGCTTATTAGTTCCAGGATTTTTTGTTTGTTTGTTTTTGTCAGTTCTTTAAGATTTTCTACACTGACAATCATGTCGTCTGCAAACAAAAACAGTTTTACTTATTCTTTCTCAATTAGTATACCTCTTATATCATTTTCTTGCCTTATTGCATTAGCTAGGTCTTCCAGTGTGATACTAAATAGGAGTGGTAAGAGGAGATATCCTTGCCTTGTTCCTGATCTGTATGTAAATTATACTTCACTAAAATAAGTTAATAAAAACCTAAATAGTTCTCTGGTATACCAGCAGTGTAGAATATATAATGTAAGAAAAACAATTTCCTAATTGCAACACAAAAAAGCCCAAATTAAACCAAATGGCCAAGACATAATGAAAATATAAAACTTCACTGAGGGGCATAAAAGAAAATTTGAATGAATAAATAAAGACATCATATTCTATCTCAAGGGAAGTTTTAGTATTGCAAAGATTTCCCAAATTGGTTATAATAGATAGCATTAATGATACCCAAATCAAAATTCTAATAATGGAATTTTTTATTAACCCATAGAAAATGAGTCAAAAGTTTATGTAGAAGTATAAACAGGAAAGAGTAGTAACAAACGTTTTTTGAAAAATAAGAGTAATGAGAAGTGGTTGTATTTTCTCTGCCAAAAATCAAAACATGTCATGAAGTAATGCTAATTAAAGTATTGTACAGGTACAAGAAGAGGACAGATTAAAGCAACAGACTAAATAGCCCAGAAATAGTTTCTACTTATAATAATTTTATTATATTTTAAAATTTTTAATGTAATAAAGGTAGCAGTTCAAAATTTGGGGAATGGTTAAGTCAGTAAATGGTATTGGGAGAATTGGGTATTTGGAAAAAATAAGTTAGAGCTTCATCATACACAGTATATCAAAGTAAGTTACAAACAGATTGAACTATTTGCCTTAGGTTCCCCAGGGAAGCTGGAGGAGGAGTTACAGTCTGGGACATTTAGTGCTGAGTGCACTAGGAGTCAGGGTGAAGCAGGGCATAGCAGAGGGGGTGGCCCAGCTGCCAGATTCTTAGTACAGAGAGCTCATCTGACTCCGTGGGGAGCTGGGGAGCTGGAGAGCTGGGATGGTCCTTCAAAGTTGCCCCAAATGGAGACAAGGAGTTTTGTGCCCTGACATCAACCAGTGGTTGAATGTGGGGTTCAACCTGGAGGGGCATAGTCTTGGGTGAGACAGCTCCCTTTGACCCAGGGAAATTTCCAGGAGAGGAATTCAGCAGTGAGTCATCAGCAGCCAAGAAGTTGGGAGACGAGAGCCTCGGGCTTGAAGAGGGGATCTGAGTGGCAAACATCCACTACATAGTTAAATGTAAAAGATTAAATTATAAGGCAAATAGAGGAAAATATCGGGAAGGCTGATGCACAGTGAGAAGCTACAATGCTCTAGGAACAGAGTTAGAAAGGTTCAAATTTCAGCTCTGCCACTAGTAGAAAAAAAACAAATTGTTTTACTCTATGCTCACACTCAACACAGAGCACTTCTGACACCAAATGTGTGGGGTTTTTCCCCACCCAACCAATCCTCCAACTTCCCAAGCACTAACTGGGCATCCTATAATTCAACTCTATCTTGACTGTACCTACCTAGCAAGAGCATCAGATCTCACAGGTATACGGGCTCAGTACCACAAGACTGCACTTCAGGTGCCAGTCACAAGTGCAGGTTGTCACCTGTGCTGTTGACTGGCTATAAATTGGAGGTTTCTACAACCGCCTCCTCAGGTTTAATAATTTTCTAGAACAGCTCACAGAACTCAGGAAAACCATTAGCTTACTAGCTTATTGGTTTATTATAAAAAGATACAACCAGAAACGGCCATATAGAAGAGATGCATAAGAGCAAGGTATGTGGGAAGGGGCGCACGGCTTCCATGCCCTTTCTGGGTACACCACCCTCCAAGCACCTCCGTGTTCAGCAATTCAGAAGCTCTCTGAACCTTATCCTGTTGAGTTTTTATGGAAGCTTCATTACTTAAGCATGGAGGGATAAATTATTGGCCATTAACCATGAACTCAAACTGTAGCCCTTGTCCCCCCCTCCCCGGAGGTCAGGGGATGGGCTGCTAAAAGTTCCAATCCTCTAATCACTTGGTTGGTTCCCCTGGCAACCAGCCCCCATTCTGACTCTATCCAGGAGCCCCAAGCCACCAGTCATCTCATTAACATACTAAAAGTAGCTGTATGCCAGGAAACCAGGCAAAGACCAAATATATATTTCTTATAATGTCACAGCCACTTAGCCATCTTTGTAATCTCGATCTTGAAAGTTCTCCTTAAACTGAAGGAAGCCAACAAGATTTTTGAGCAGCAGAATGACGTACTGGGGGTGGAGGGGAACCTCTTCCCAAACACTGGAAAGCTGGAGACAAAGATATTGTTCAGGGATGTCACGATATTAATAATGCTTCCTTCACCCACCCATTCCAACCCCCATGTAGGTAAAGATAGCGAACAATCTGATGCTGACTTTGTCTTGAGAGTCCAGAGAGCCTGTTCTGTGTATGCATTCCTTAAAGTGAAGCATATGTAATTTTAATTCTTCCAAAGTGAAGATGTCAGATCTGAGCCTACAAGAGCAGTGGCGTAACAAGAGTCCAGCGTGACTTCAGATACCAGAAAGGTCCTATCCACTAGGGAAATGGAAACCAGCTGCCCATGCGACGGATTGCTATATCAGCCTTTGGCTTTGTGCAGTCACCCATCTCTGACCTCATAAATTCAGACCTTACTGTAACTTAAAGTGGTCACATGGTCTGCCCCAACTCTATCACCTTCATGCTCTGGACATGAGGAAGGTATAGGATTTGAATTGGAAGAAAGGTGGTCCAGTGGAAAGAAATACTCATTTCTTAAACTTAACACACCTGGAGACAGTTTAGGAACCAGACAAGAACCTCCTTGTCTTCCCTAATCTCTTTGCTCAGGCTCTCCCTTTCAGAAAACGAACAGAGTTGCATCTTGCCTGCTATCCAATTTAGTGATACTGTCCATTTGCCCAAACTTTCCTTCATAAACACGAGGCAGGCATGGGATCTCTCCCAAGCTGTATTCCTTGATATCCTAGAGAAGCATCAGCTTGTTTGTGTCCATTGATTTGCTTGTGTCCTTTAAGGTTGCTTAACAATGAGAGGACGGGAGGCAGGGAGAGCAGCATGAATTTCACAGGTGGCTCTTGCTTCTCCTTGTTGCATTTGTCTCCACCTCTGCCTCAGCTCATTTTAGTCTTCTATTCCTCTGATCTTGATCTCAATCTGTATGTTACAAGACTTATGTTCGTGCCTGTTCTGTCTTGAAGCCTTTTTGAAAGTATGAAAGGTGTACAACACAGACCAACTCTGTCATCTCAGGCCTCCATGTCTGTGGTAAGACTGTGGCATATACCACATCGGGTGTCTGCCAGTGAAGCTCTGAGCCAGGGGCGTTGCCCAGCTGGGGCACATCTGAACATTCAGGTTCACATGGATTTGGCCAGGCATCTGAGATTCCGGCCATGTTACAGGAGCCCAGGAGAGTAAACTGGCATCCAGAACATCAAATCACTCAGCTCCATCTCTAAGGGAGCTTTGCCAGGAAGCTTGTTTGCAACAGTAAGTTATACAGAACAGAAACATTAGGGTTTTTCTATTGGATTTTAGCAGCACCTCTGTTAATCAGCATGGGATGGAAAGAACATGGGTTTGGAGTTAGACCTGAACCTCAAAAGGAGAAAGACACGAGATCCATGACAAGAGGAGAGGCCCGCCATATAGCAGGGTGCTCTTGCTGCCACCGCAGCATGCACCCACCCTTCACCAGATCCTCTCACCCCCCACCCCACCAGACAGAATCTGGCAAGCCTAGCTCAGGGAGCAGCTTACGGAGCCAGGCAGCATCCTTAACTGGTAGCAGGAGCTTGTCACATCTTACTTTAAATGTCATATAACCATTTTTTAAAATGGATATAAATTCCTAATTTGGCTTTTTCCCTTACACATTCCTTTGGCACATGTGCTAAGCACATGTTTAAAAATACTAGCTGTAGTTCACTTCTGATTTTCTTACTTTAAAATGATCAGCATTTCATACCCTCGTACATAATTCATTATGTAAACCATAAGATCCTTTTTGAGCTCATGGGAGGGCAGTGGGGAGGGCAGGCAAGTGTGAAGATACAGTTTTGTGGATCATACCAAGTTAGCCCCTGTGAGAATTCCACAGTTAGACCCGTTTTCAGCCAGGTGACTTCCAGCACACAGATACTCAGCCGGAAGTATCTGAATGTCACTGCAGAGCATTTGGAAATGGTTGCAAAGAAGAAAAATGCTTGCTTTGAGGCAACAAATTTTTTCTTTACCTCCTAAAATTCACAACTAGAACTTTGTTTAATTAATCACATATTTATCTAGGTTTATGTTGTCATAGAAACTTCTGTTCCTTTTAATATCTCTGAAACCAGGAGGCATCTTACGGTCGCTGTCAGCCAGACCACACTCAGGACGCAGTTACCGTTGGCCCTGTGTGAGTGCATGTCGGTTGTAGTCGTTCACCTCATCATCTCTCCGTTTGAGGCGACTGTGTCATTGGCACTATGTGTATCTAACTGCTGTTTTAAAAGTCTTCACAGAGATTCACTGTGACTCAGCATTGAAACAAAAAGCTGTGTGTGCAGAAGGGCACAGCAGAGTGCAGGGCAGAAGTTTGCTATTTATGGAACAAACGTCCATCATTATAAGAATGGTCTCCATTGCATAGGAATGGGTAGGAGAAGAGGGACTAAAGGAAAGAAGACACTCACAAAGCACTTGAAACTGGGGGTTTTGTGAAAGGATTGGCAGTTACGCACCATGTGCGGCCACTGAAGGCAGCAGGGTGTATGATAAAACTGTCCGGATAAGTCTAAGGGAGCTCTTTCAATAAGCACAGACTAAGAATTGTAAATGTAAGAAAGCATTGTGTTATGGTTTAATTGGCAGCTTTTTTTCTCACTGGCACATAAAACAATAGTGTGTTGCTTCTTACATTTGATGAAATATGGTGCTTAAAACAGAAGAGCTAGAATTTCCTTAGATAACTATATCTACGGCCCAACTGTTAGATGAGAAAACTTACAAAATTCACTCCCAGAATTACATATGTCTAGCATGTTTCTGGCCACAAGCTCACTCATCTTCATATGGTTCTGACATGGACAAAGATTTCATCAAATCCTAGAAGGAGTAATCTGTCAAGAAGTCTATGGTCTTACAGATAGGGGTGCTGAAGCCCAGAATCCAAAAGCCTCCACTTAGTCATGGGACATTTATTTAGTCAAATAGAGCATGACGATGTGAAACATGGATGCCCTTTTCCAGTGCTCTAGGTGGACCCTCTGGGCACAGAGGGAGATAGAGGGACGGAGAGGAGAAGAGGGTAGGCAAGTGGTTTCACATTGAGCAATTGTTCATTCAGTTCTTGGCAGCTTTTATTTTCCCCAGCCTCTGCTCCAAGATACCTCCCCTGCTAATTTGGAAAACACTTTCAAAACGTAATGGGGGCCAGATGCAGTGGTTCACACCCATAATATTAGCACTTTGGGAGGCTAAGGTAGGAAGATTGCTTGAGGCCAGGAGCTCCAGATTAGCCTGGGCAACATGGCGAGACCCCATCTCTACAAGAAATAATTTTTAAAAGTTAGCAGGGCGTGGTGATGTGCCACCTGTCATCCTAGCTACTTGGATAGCTGAGCCAGGAGGATTGCTTGAGCCAAGGAGTTGGAGGTTGCAGTGAGCAATGATGATGCTACTGTACTCCAGTCTGGGTGACAGAGAGATCCTATCTCACCAAAAGAAAAAAGAAAAAAAAAACTCCTTAACAGAAACCTTCAAAGTCTTGCCATATTCTGGATCAGGAGTTAGCAAACTACAGGCTGCCACCACTTTTTGTAAATAAAGTTTTATTGAAACAGCCACACCCATTCATTTACATCTTATCTGCAGCTGCTTTCACCCTACAACGGCAGAATTGAGTACTCTAATTGCAACCAAGACCATATCCACAAGCCTAAAATATTTACTATCTGGACCTTTCCAGAAAAAATCTGTTCATTCTTCATCTACATAACTGCTTCTCTGAGAGTATTCTGCAGAATTCTCATTCTGCAAAATGTTAAGTAGGTATTGCTGCGAAGAAAGATTCTCCAGGCAAATAATTTTTGAAACTCTGCTTTTTAATCCCAGGACTTCCTAGAGCCTTTAATAAGCTGATGTGCATTATCAATTTTTAAGAGGTAGCCATAGTATGCAGCATTTTCCCAAGTTAATTTGGGAACCCTTTTCTTATAGTTACAGAGTGATGGATAGAGTTCCTCATAACACACTTTGGGAAATGAGTCTTTAAGAATATCCAGGATATAGTGTTAAATGAGATAAGCAAGGTGTGTCCTAGATACACTCATCTGTGTAAAAAGTGAGAGAAGGAAACTGTAGGTAATTGTTTGCTTGTGAATGTTTCAGTCCTTGAGGAACTGGTAACACTGCTCACCTTCAGCTGGGTTGATGCTGGGAGGAAGACATTGCACTGTATTTATTTTCTGCATTTTGACTTTTGGATTATGCCAATATACTTTATTACCTAAAAATCAATTAATCAACCTGTTCATCAACATAATTAAATTTTAAGACAAAAATGTAAAATGATAAACCACTTTGGGAAATAGTTTGGCAGTTTTTAACAAAGTTAAATATACATTTACCATATGTCCCAGCAGTTCCATCTCTAGGTATTTACCCAAGATAAATGAAAACATATGTCCACACAAAGACATGTAAACAAATGTTTACAGCAGCTTTATTCATAATAGCCCTAAACTGGAAACAACCCAAATGTTTATCATCAGATGAGTGAATATACAAATTGGGGGGGGGGAATCCATGTCATGGAATACTACACAGCACTAAAAAAGGAATAAACCACTGATCCATGCAGCAAATGGATAAATTTCTCAGATGTTATGTTGAATGAAAGCCAGACATAAATGATTCTATTTAATTCCACTTACGTGAACATCTAGAACAGAAAAAATATACCTAAAGTGATAGAAATCAGATCACTTGCTTGGAGTGGGAGTTGGGGAGGAGATTAGACTACAAAGAGACATAAGGGAACTTTATGGCGTGATGGAAGTGTTCTATGTTGTGATTACGGTAGTGGCTACAAAAGTGTATACATTTGTTAAAACTTACCAATATGTATACTTAAAATGGTGAGTTTTACATATAAATTATACCTCAATAAAGTTAATTTTAAAAAGAAAGGAACAAATGACTCCCTGAGTCATTGAAAAAGGAGCAGTGAAAGAGAAAGGGACATTCAGTAATTAGAAGATGGGTCAAGTCAGGCCTCCAGTATGACTGCAGATAGGATAAGTCTCTGCCCTAAAGTATGGGAACCCCCAGAAGAATAGAGAGAAATGAGCAGACCCTGACGGCATCTGTTCTGTGGTTAGCCAAGCCAGCTGGGGGATCTGGTCTGGAAACCAGCTCTGCAGGAGCAAACCTGCTCCACCTGGTTGAAGGTCCCATCCACCACAAGTGAGGCTGGTGACCGTTTTTCCCACCTACTGTGCACTGTCTCTGGTGGTATTCCCTCTGTTTGCCAATTCCAAGTGCAGCCCTCAAGTCATTTTGGGTGTACCAGCTGGTGAATCATAAGCAGCACATCTGACTTTTCTGTATCCCTGAAAGATTATCCCAAGTGGGCTATCTCCACCTTACAAACTAACTGGACTCTAGAGTAAGAGACGGTGAAGAAGCCTTTTGACTCTTAGAACACATCCTTAATATTATGGATGGGTAAAGAAAAAAAACAGGCCAACCTCTAAAAGTCCTCCAGAGTTCTAGGACATCACAGCCCCCGTGCAAGCTCAAGGCCACCAGCATCCTTTGTTCCCATTTCCCACTTCCAGGTCGAATGTCTTTTCATACCAGGCATAGGAATCAGCCTTATCTGCAGACCTTTGAGGATGACATATGAAAAGACCTGGTGGTCATTTCTACTTACAGATGTCCATGTGGATTCATGTGTAATCTAACAGACATTTCTAGGCAGGGCTACAGATCCATTGTAGTGGCCAAGCTAGGTAAGGTGTGACTCCAAGATCCCGTGCTCAGAGCAAGACAGTCCTGGGCTTGCAGCTCGACTCTGCCACATGTCAGCTGTGAAATCTCAGGCAAATTGCTTAACCCCTTGCATATTTCCTCATCTGTAAGATAGCCGTAATGCCTAGTTTGAAAGATTACCATGTGGATTTAATGACATAATGTAGGAGTTCCATTTACTATTACTATGTAACAAAACCACCCCAAAAAAATAGCATTTTAAAACAATGAACCATTTATTTTGTTTAAAAACCTGCAATTTGGACAGGATTTAGAGGGGACAGGTCATTTCAGGTCAGCTAGGCTGAAGTCACCTGAAGGTTTACCCACTCACATGTCTGGCAGTTGCTGCTGGGAAGATTCATGCAGCTGGGCTCCTTGGGCATCTCCTTCCATCTCTGTGTGGTAGCTCCAGGGTAGCTGGACTTATTACACATTTGTTTTCATGACCTATCCTTGGAACTCCTTGAGTCACTTCTGCCAGAGTCACAGGCCTGCCCAGGTGCAAGGGGAGGGAGTACAGATCCCATCTCTCAATCAACATCACATTATTACAAGAACCTGTGGGATGAGATATTTTGGCACAGTCATGTTTGGAAAATATAATCTGGCATAGGAAAGTACTTAACACAGTACATGGAACATAGTAGGACCAAATAAATGGTATCTATTTGGCCATTCTTCACCACCACCGTAACTATCACTTCTATAGTTAATATTATTAGTGTTGTTGCCAGTAAACCTGATGCAGCTGTCACTGCTGATGTTGTGATGCTTGCCCTTCATGCTGTGGGTGGGTGAGGGCCACAGACCCAAAGCTATTCATATTTATAGGAAACAGTATAACAGAAATCTTGCTGCTTGTCCAAAAGTTCTGCAGCATAATTCACAGTGAATAAAGGTGATATCATCGTTATAAGCAAAGATGGCTGTGAGTACACAAGCTTTAAATAAAAGGAACCTAGGGCAGGGGGTGGGGTGGGCAGAGAGCAAAGACAGGCTTCTGTATAAGAATTAGTTTGTTCTGCACCCACAGCATCCTCCACAGTGATGATGTCCCATGGAGCCCCATCTCTCCAGCTATCCCCTTCCATTCCCCCAGGGAAAGAAATGGGACCTGAGCTTACCAAGCCCTTTGAGTCACAGCGTGTTATACCCACGCCATAATGCAGGGGCTTCTTTGGACTCATGTCCCTCTCTAGGAAGACCAAGGGCAAAATTTGGGCTTCACCTACTAAAAGGCATCCATTTGGTAGGAGCCTGAAAGAAAATAAAGACCATAAATCCAAAGTGCCAAGTCATAGAGTTAGTGTAGAATCTTCTCCTAACGGGAAGGGATGTCTGCAGCCACTGCTAATCCTGCGCTGGTTTGTGTGCTCTCGGGAAGTGGCTCCATTTAGAAGCCGACCCACTTGTCAGGGGCTGTCTGCTGAGCTCTTGCTGCTTTCCTCATGCACTCTGCTCTGAACCTGGGCTGCCCATCTGCACCACGTCCATCTGGTGGTGAGCACATCACAGGGACTAGCACACACACCTATTGAGGTCATGCTGTAGAAATGCAAATTAATTCCACTAAGGGCACACCGTTTAGATTCCATTTGTTCTTGGCACATTTCTGATGAAAAAGGTGCAGAGGGCAGGGGACCCAACCAAGCCAGAGGGCATTGTTTCCAGAAAAAACATCTGGAAGAGCCAAGCCGAGTGAGATGGAGATTTGCTGTAGGCCCTCTGACTTTTTTTTATGTCAAACTTACTAAATGCCTGGACCATTTCTGTGTGTCCTCCCCTGCCCTCCGTCTTCTCCGTTACTAGGGTGGTGGGTGACATGGTCTTCTCCTCTACCTGGACTGGTTACTGATTCCTCTGTACTCTTCGTAGGGCAGTACCTTTTAAACTTTGGTCAGATCAGAATCACCTGGAAGCTTTTTAAAAGACAGATTGCAGGGCCTTTCCTCAGAGTTACTAATTCAATCTGGAAGGGGGACCTAGCAGTTTGCCTTTCTAACAGATTTCCAGGTGGTGCTGATGCTGGTCGTCCACACTTAGAGCAGTCTTCCTGGCAGTATATATACCTCTGTGATGGTGGTTCTTGTATTTTGCTTTTCATTATTATTTTTATGGCAAAGACTTAGATCGGCACTGTCCAATAGAAATATAATATGAGCCATACATATAATTTCAATTTGTATAGTAGCCACATTAATAAGAAAGTAAAATTAATTTTAAGAATATATTTAGCCCAACATATCTAAAATATTATCATTTCAACAGGTAATCAATAAAAAAAGTCATTAATGGACTATTCTACATTTTTTATACTAGTTTTCAAAATTGGAGGCCATGCTGTAAGGGAAATTCATCTGTATGGGCAATAGGTTTCTTAGGCCAAACTAGAGTAATTGCCGGCGTGTCTTCCACCGGCCTTCCAGGGAGGCGTGAGTCAGCATGGTTATGTATCCAAAGTGTTATCTCCTATGTGAACCCATGTGATCACGCTTTCCCATGACATGTTGCCACTGTTGTTCTGAGCTATATATAAGTGCTTGCCACGTTCTCGGCCACGCTTTTGCCAAGGCTGCATCCCCCCAACAATAAAGGAACAGGTTTCATATGCCCGCTGCTACCCGTCTCTTCTTTCAATTCCCAGAAGCCTGCTCGAGACCAGCCTGGGCAACATAACGAGACCCTGTCTTCACTCAAAAAAAATTTTTTTTAATTAGCCAGGTATGGTGGCATGCATCTGCAATCCTAGCTGCTCAAAAAGGAAGATAAATCAATATATAAAAAGATACCTGCACTCGTATGTTTATTGCAGCACTATCCACAATAGCAAAGATGTGGAATCAACCAAAGTGTCTATCAACAGAAGACTGGTTAAAGAAAAATGTGGTATATATACAAAATGGAGTACTATTCAGCTGTAAAAAAGAATGAAATCATGTCTTTTGCAGCAACATCGATAGAACTGGAGGCCATTATCTTTTTTTATTTTTATTATTATTTCAGGAAATTATGAGAGTACTAACATTTTGGTTACATTTTGTATCTTTGCCTCTCTCTAGCAAGGGTTAGAGGCATGCCCTTCCCCTCTACAATGCCCACTGCATCCCTCAATTGTGAGTTTACCCCCATCCCCCAAATCCCTGGAGAACACCACCACCGTGTGAGCACCATAGTGTTAATCAGTCAGTACCAATTTGATGGCAAGTACATGTGGAGCCCATTCTTCTGATCTTATGTCACCTCACTTCAGATAATGGGCTCAAGCTCAATCCAGGAAAATATAAGTGGTGCTAGATGACTGTTGTTTCTTATAATTGAGTAATATTCCATTGTATACATATACCAAATTTTAATAATCCACTTATGAATTGACGGGCACTTGGGTTGTTTCCACGGCCTAGCAATAGTGAATT